>JAYXIM010019058.1:0-17459 GCA_037575425.1 Anastrepha fraterculus
CGAAATCGATGAGCGTTATCGAACAAAATTTGATCTAAAATGGAAAATTCTAACTTTGTTATTTTCATTTCTGAATTTTTAATTAACTTAATATATATTCGTATATGTTTATAGATTCATGTTACTTACTTTACGTACATTGACAACAAATCTAATTCTTAATACCCACGTGTTAGGGTTAAGGATTCCCCTCGACCATTTTGACAATCTTTTGATGAAACTTTGCACGCTTGTTCGTAACCAATTTAGAATTGTAATCCAACACCACATCCACTTTAGCAGCTTCACTACGATCTTGATGAAATGCAAATTAAAAAATGGCATTTTGAGATACTTCCATGATTAAGTCTTAATTTAAATACGTTGGCATATCGGTTCGAAAATATTTTTTTGTTTTAGTTGGAAAAGCGGCCGTGCCAAATTTCTTCTCTCCGCCTGAATTCGTTCCATTACCATATCGTGTTTTGTGATAAAACCAAAAATTTATTTAAAGTTGCATTAAATTTAGTTCGAAACAGGAAATTTCTGTTTCAGAAAAGTTAAGCATATAACAAAAAACCTTCGTTGTCTTTGTTGAAAGTCAAATGTTTTCGGGGAATGCAAAGAATTGCAAAAAGGCAGAAATTACAAAAGGGAGAAATATGCGATTTTCAATCAGTCAATTTCAGTAGGGCCGTAGAGGCGTTTTTGGCATATGTGTGTTAACTATACATCAATCAAATAGGTCACAAACCGTCATCAACTCATTTGGTTCCAAAAACACTCTTCATCATCGAGCATCTTTTATGAATCATTCAATACAGGCAGTAGCCATAGCCGTATGGACCAAAACCTCGGCAACGCAACACCAAATGATAGAAACATTTTTGGCAAACCTCCCAGTATATATTTGGCATGAAAAAAGGCTCCTCATAAAAACACCATCTGCCGCTCGAATGCGTCGTAAACCTGTAGGTCTCTCCATTTGTAGAAAGATATCAAGACGCTCGCTACAAATCGCCAAACAACGCCAGATATATATTGTATATTTTTAAATAATCATTACAAGCATATATATGAGACTTAAAGCTATAGTTTTGATATAGAAACAATCTACTATTCTAGCGAATATAGAGCCAAATGTGTGCGATGATTGAAAATTCGTATCAAAATCAACAGAGGTCACCTTAACGCCTTTAATCGATTACCTTAGTTCGTATGGGTTTTAGAAACTTAGCAAAGTTTTTTGTCTTCAAACTTTTTTTATACGAGTATCCATGTACCACCAGCCCATTATCATTCTAATGCACTTATAACCCGAGCACTTTTGGAATATAACAAAATCTTAAAAAATATTGGATTTTTGTCTCCGGGATATGCTTTTAAATCTTCCTTTGAACCTCTATACTGTTAGTTTCTATTACCTCAATTAAGAGAGGTGTTATTAGCATTTGCATTAGCTGCAAGTAAACTTGAATACCTCTAGTATGTAAGAAATACTGATAACGTACTAAATGAAACGAAATGAGAATAAAATCTGTTACTACCTATGTGAAACTATAATCGTTAAGTATTCTTGTCTGTAAGAAGTCATGCATTTTTGGATTTACTGAGAATAAATAAATAAATAAATAAAACCCACCTTTCATGAATATTGTTCGAAAGTTATATTCCGCCTCCTTGCACTAATTTACGTTTTGTGTCAATTCCAATATTTGTTGACATTTAAATTAAAAAAAGGATAGTTTCATGGTTTTCATCCACTTCAGTTCGGCTTCATGCTTACTTATATATACATACCTACATACAATTCATTCAGTGATAATTTAAAAGTTTGCTTAGAGGATGAAAAATCAAAAGCCAAAAATTTTAAATATTAATAAGTTCTTTCATTGTTCTACGTATCGAAGCATAATAGACCTAAAACGTTGTAATTCGCTCTAGAAATAAAATAAATTAATACTCCGCAAGTTTTAAAGGAATGTAAAAATAAATGCGTAAGAGTACAATCAATAACATGGTTCTTCATTTTCAACAATGAAACAGGAAGAAAAATTATTCTTTTTATTTTGTAAAGACTCCAGAAAGATTACTCCGCGCATACCATCACATTGAGTTTACAAAAGAGGAATTTAGGTATAAAGCACTTTTTGGGGCGCCTTTGAAGGAAGCGAAATAGATATGGAAGAATAAATAAAAAATGATAACTTGAGTAACAAGTTCAAGGTTTCCGCAAAACAAGAAAGAGCAGTCAGAGTATTTGGGTTCAAACAGCCGGTCCTCCATTTAAAAGTTTGACATTAATCCTGATGCCGAGCAGTAGAGTTTATATTCATTGGAGCGAGATGGCCTAACCGCTAGATATGTATTTATTCGACAGATTATGGCTATGTCTCTATAAAGCTCGTACAAAGCATTGTTTAGTCGTCGCTAGGACGCAAACAACCACAAATTATTAGATTTTGTCATCGCTTATGCCAAAGAATAGGACGGGTATGATGAGGGACTTATAAAAATAGTTTTTGTTCGCCAACAGAGAGCTTTACTTCACTATTGCTACTCACTCTATAATACAACTTATTGACCAGAGTTTCGTTATTGGAATTAACTGATTGACACTATTACTAGTTAGTTATTGGAGTTAATTCTGGTGGCCAAGAAAGCGAAGTAAATTCCTTCAAAATTATAAATACCAACTAGTGGATGCGAGAACGGGAAGGCGCTAAGTTTTTCGTTGATGACTGGATATAACTTGTATTGATGTCCTTCATCTTCAACCTTATTCACTTCAGTTCTTTCGGAAAGGCTGAACGCTTACAAGAGATAGTGCCCTTGAACGATTTAGTTCAACACTTCACTACCAGTACCGTTCAGTATCAGTTGAAAAAAGTTGCACTATAGGTAGTCGCCCTTTCTGAAAATTCACTGATTTGCGCAGATTGCAAAATAGCTCTTGAAGTAAAATGCGTGGATGGTCCCGTGCACAGAACTCGATGTAAGTAGGTAAAACTATGAAGAATGAAACTATTGAAGGAGTCTATAAACATATTTAAAAAATGCATCTAGATTTCGGTTGACTGCCAGACATCGAAACCGCCACGTTCAAAGAGCTTGCAGTAGAAACAAACCAAAGCCTCGGCTGATTTAGAAAAATAGAGAAGAGGAAATACAATCAACTTCACGCGATTTACATACTTTTGAAAAGATTTTCATGAGTTCCTCTGATTCGACCATCTTCATTTATAGCTCCAATTCTTAATTGTGCCTACAAAATAAGTAAAAATATAAAACAGTAATAAAAATATAAAAAATATAAAATACCTCTATTTTTTAAGTTATTTTTAATCTTTTAGAATTGAGCTCAAATACTGTAAAATAGCTTATGGTTGTATGTTTGATTAATAAAAAACCAATTATAAAAATAAAAAATATTACAACACAGTTTGTTAGGCTGGAGCTGTTGATTTAGTTGAAAAATATGGATTACATTTGTCTATGGATAAATGCACAGGGTGTGCTACCAATAGTTGAACTACCTCGGAAATAGTCTTACAAATATTAAAAGAACTGATAATAGGTACTTGCATGCTTGGTGGGCCAGAGCTCATTGAAAATCATTATGGCACTTTTTCATTTAACTAGATGTGCTGATAGGAAACTTCCTAATGCTTCATATACAAAGAAACATGGCCTAAAGCTATTTTTATTAGTGGTCATATACTCAATATATATATTTTTAAACATAGCAGCTCATTTCCATTTCGATAATGAATATGTTGAGCAATACAAAATTTCAAATAATTATTTCTCCGCCTCTTCCAAATATTTAACGCTCACGCACTGAGCGAGTAGTATGCTCCAGAAGAGCAGCAGAGATAGAGCAAAATACAAATACTTTTTGGAAGACTATAAGAATAGCAACAAGGGTGCAAGAATCTAAGGATACAACAATGCAACAAAATGCAACTCCATAATGTCCAACACTCAACAAACGGCACTTTTCTGAAGCGAAAAAGGAAATTTCGCTCCACATGCCTACAAAATAATGAATGCAATTGGCTTGCTGATGGTTGCTGCAGGCACGACAAGTTCAAAAGTAGCGAACAGTCGATGATGAACAACAAACACAAACATATTGTACAATATACTATGTATAAATGCCTTTTTCATAAGCGCAGCTGACGAGCGGACTTGCTGAAGCGGTGATGAGTACGAAGATGAAGTTGAAAATGAAAATGAAGGCGACATGAAAAGTCAAAATAGTCAACGCAAAGCAATTTTCACATCTGCACACAACACCCAATACACAACACACAGTGCACAGCACACAGCAGGACATGCAAGCCTTAAGGGCGATAAGCACTAGCAACAACAACAAATTCATAGCAACAGTGACAGTTAGCAAAACGAAGGCACAGGGAATGAGGAGGGACAACAACTGAAATCACTCATTTAAAAAGGTTCATAAATTGGAAATTGACTTCTTGTCCTTTGACTGCATTTGGGTTGACTGTGCGGGCAAAGGGAAGATATTCAGCATTTGGTAGCAGGTATGCACATAAATGTTCACTTATACTCGTACAAGTATACGAGTATAGTAAATGTTGGAGTGCATATGCATTTTTTGTGTACTAAACAGATTACCTAGGAAATCCTGTTGAATTCAAGGGACTGCTGTTTCTTTAGAAAATCAAAAACTGATCAGAAGCGAATTGTTTAGCATTTTGATTTTGGTAAAACTTCCAGCAGCGGAAAAGTGGATTAGATCAGTTTTTCTATAGTCTACAAATTTTGTCTTTTGTTGGTCAATAGTTAAATTAAACCAAAGCAAATTAAACGTAACAAAAGCAAAACCAACCGGTGTGTCTACCATTTGCTTGTTGCTGAAAAAAAAAGTGATTTCTGCTGTGCATCACTTTCACTTCAAATGCACGCCATTTGTACGATATTAATGATTTTTTCGAAGAAATAAAAGTATGGCAGAATGAATGACAAGAAAGCAAAGATATTTTTGTACTCGTATAAGTGAGTTCTGAACTCATTGACAAGTTATGGCTACGCCTACATAGTGATGTTGAGCCTAGACTGTACTTGGTTTGTGAAATGAGATTGTAAATTAGAGGCATACATTTTCACAAGCTGATGGAGTTTAGTATCATTTGTTAGAGCTCTACCGCTCGCGAGAAAAAGTTTAGCACCTCAACATTTTGACCAGTTTTAGCAAAGTGTTCTTTGTTTTTTCTAATGTTCAGCATTCATTTATAGAAGTACAGCTTATTTTCTACGAAAAATCCATACAAATCAAAATTGTATTGTACTTTATGCAAAAATTATAAAAAATCCAGAAATGTTAAAAGGTTTGAGTGCGATGGGAGTCTTATATTGTGTGATGTGGCAAGCTTTTTTACTTCTTGACCAATTGTAGGAAATTTGAGATTACGATGGATTTGGGCACTTGTGCTATAATATGGTGCGTTTATAATCATTTTAAAGGTTTCCGATTAGAATCTTTGGAGTATTTCGATGTTAGAATTCTCTACAGAGCCCCAGAGTTGTATGCCATAGGTCCATATTGGTTTTAAAGTAAATGAGTAGCGTAAGATAGCTTGCTTTTGAGAGAATCGTGACAATTTCGATTAAGTAACCAGTATAGATTTCACAGTTTGATTCCAAGAGCCTTACGTTTAGTGAAAATATGTGTTTTCCATGTCAGCTTGCTGAGATATCGCGAGATATTTTGTAACATTATTTTGGAGTATGATACCATTATTGCATTTCACGTGAGGGCAACTGCTTCGATTGAGTGTAAAAGCTACTGAACTGATTTTGTCTCATTGGGTTTTACTCTCCAACCTTTTAACCATTAAGTCCTTTTTGTAGCTTATGCGAAGCCTTCTGGGGTTTAGAGTCAATTCTGAGAACAGCGCTGCCATTTGCAAGAGTTTCGACGATAGTTTCCTCAGTGACTGGTACATCGTGAGTGTAGAGTAAGTATACTGCCCTGGGGTACACCAGGTAAAATTTCACAGAGTTCAGAGTGATCTTCGTTTAGCTTAACAAAGAAATGTTGGTCTCTTTGAGGTAGGATTTGATATAAGAGTAATAATTTATGGGTAGAGTGTCTTTTACTTTACATCGCAAATCGTCTTGTCAAACGCGCTCAAAGGCTTGGGATATGCCGAGAAATGCGGCTGCGCAATAATTCTTCTGCTCAAAAGCTTTGTGAATACTATTTACGAGTCTGTGTATCTGTGCCATGGTCTTTCTGAAGCCGAATTGGTGATTTGGGATTAATTTTCAATTATGAGCATCATTCTTTTGAGAAAAAGGGATTCCATAATTTTAGAGGCAATGGACAACAAGCTGATGCGCCGATAAGATTTAACTTTATCACACCTTTTTCTGGGTTAAGGGATACTTTTTATTTATGTGACTTTCCATTTGGGGGAACAAAGTTAGTTAATATGATAGCATTGTATATATACGGGAGAAAAGAGAGCATCACTTTTTTTCTTTAAAACATTTAGCCGAGATAAAACATCTAAGTCTCTCGAAAATGTTAACTTCCACGCCAACACAGGAGCAACTGCGGGAAGTTCTTGACTATTTTAACAAAAATTCGTCGAACGTTTATGTAGTCAAAACACAGAAAATGTTATTTCGGGTTTAAAGTTCACGCTTTAGATGCGAAAAACAAGCGACGGGCTGGGCAACCGAAGAATTTTATTGACGTAACGCAAAATAAATATTTCCATCACTCAAAATAATTCCTTTATATAATAAAAAAGTTATTCAAAAGCAAAATTGGATGACTAAATTTGATTGGCGCGAGAGCAACTTAAACGAATTTGGTCGAGCATAGCAAAGCGCGCCAGTCGCTTCTTTCTCATGCCAACCGACGCCAGTTGGACACATCAACTGATGCTATGTCCTTCTCCACTTGATCTCTCTAACGCAGAGAAGCCCCTCCTCTTCCTCTGCTAGCATCAGCTCGTACCGAAATTGAATATTTTCAGAGCTGAAGCGCTTGTATACACTCCAATCCGACATGAATAAAGTAATAATACTTTAGAGAAAAAAAGTGCATGGTTCTTAAAATCCACAAATTCTTAAGTCTCTGGACTCACTTCTGTGCTTAAAAGTGACTCAGGATAACCATAATTATATCTCAGTTGTTGTTATTGAGCTTCAGTCACTTAATAAAAACTCAGTCGGCTGTTAAAATATTTTCTGCGCACAATAGACCCGATTAACATACGATTTTTTCATGGCAGTAAAAAGTTAATGGCAATAAAAGTCATGGAAAACGCATTTTTAATTTGATGCTAAATGATTGTAGGTGACCAGCTATTAAATGCCGTTTTATTACATCTTTCGCATGAGTTTTTGTGTTCTTAATAAAAAAAAGTAGATATAAATGCATAAATACAAAATAATGAGTCTCATAAACTATGTTCGAAGCAAATAATTCGCCTGGAAATATTTATTTCATTTTAAATAACTAACTATAAAAACATGTTGCCATAAAATTGGACTAACTGGTGCTCTCTGTTACTATGCGCATGCGCGCGGCATGCCAAGGTGTAAATAGCAGCAGGAGCAACAGCAGCTGCAGCAATGCGTGTGACTGATGAATGCGAAACGGTTCTTATATGTCATTTGGCTATGGCCATTAAGGCCGGATTTTATTACACGGATGCGAAATAGGTGGGAGCTGCTAAATGCAAAGAGCAGGAAAGTATTTGCAGTTTAAAGAATAATAAAATATTTGTATACAAGTTTCTGCAAGAGCTTTCTGAAGAATGGTATGAATACTATATGTAAATATAAGAGCTCTCGAAGTTGAATGATATCGAAAAATGTAATAAAAAGGATCGTTCGTTTAGTAAGCACTTTCTTATCGAATTCTGGAGTTGTTAAAATGTGACTGAGTTTGCAAAAAATAGCACTTATATGTTTGTTAAGCCACCAATGTTCTACTGAGCTACAACTTAAAGCCGTTTCGAATTTGAAAAGCTGGTACTAAAGTTGGTTTTAAGCAAATTAAAAATATTAAAACTGAGAAAAATGTTTCATTTATAAGTTTGAAAGCGATGTCGATGTATTAAATAAGAGAAGCTTTCAATTCGCCACTTTTCTGCGGCTCTGCTCACTTGACGAAAAAGTTGCATGTGAAAGCAACAACAAAGTAAACGAGCAATATTAGTTTTATGAGTTAGTTTTTGATCTACAGTCAACAACAACGTAGATTCTACGTGCCAAAAAGTGCAAAAGAGCAAAGTAGGCAATTGAGTAGTGAAGTCCTCTTTTATGAACAAAACTAACACTTTATAAGGCTTTCATCATGCCCGTCCTAACGTGGAGCACAGAAGCTTGCACAATGACAACATTCTTTGAGCCGTCCCTTGGCGTGTTTGATAGAAAAATTCAGCAAAAGATTTTTAGACCTTTACACGTTGGTGACGGCGAGTATCGCAGGCGCTGGAACAATGAACTATATGAGCATAGACGAAACACAAACGTTCGCTAGGTGATGCCGTCTGAATGGACATAAACGCTCCCGCTCTAAAGTATTCATTGGGGTACCAGCTGGTGGTAGCAGACGAAGAGGAAAGCCTCTTCTGCTTGGAAAGATCAGGTGGAGAAGGACTGAACTCAACTTTGAGTTTCCAAATGGCAGCGATTAGCACGAGAAAGGAACAACTGATGCGCTTTGTTAAACTCGGCCAAAATCGCCTAAGCGGTTCTCGCGCTAATCAAGAAGAAGAAGGGTATCTCGATAATGACTTAAAAAAATTCGCCCAAACTTGGAACAAGAGAGACTTTCCTTCTCATTTCGATCCGACATGATTATTATTGAGAACGGATAAAAACCACGCCCACTTTTATTTAAGTTTCCGTCCGTCCCGGTGTTGTTTTAAGCTATAACTCAACATTGTCTATGTGTTTGTTTGATCCCAAAAGTTATAACCAGACCTAATTAGGTTTCCATAAAATGTGCGCTGGTATATAAAGTTCGGTGCGGCTCGAATTGAGTATTCCATACTTGTTTATCGAAAGGCATGAGCAAATTCAGTAGTCAACAGAGTTGTCTGATTTCAAAGCGAAAAGAACAAGCAAGGTTAACAGTTTGTTAGGCACGCTTGAACCTTAGGCTCGCCAACGCTCTGCTTGACCTGCTATTACCTCAAAGCGGAAGTTTGGCTCATAACGATTTGCATCTGTTTTCTCCACCATTACCAAAAGTGACATCTTTTTGTTTTTAATTTGCCTAAATGTGCGTAGATTCCTGGAACTGACCGCTTGGTTAAAGATTTCGCAGATACGTTTATTCACTACTCTCAGTTGGATGCTTAATTATAGTCAACAATTGCAGCAGCACTAATAGCAAATCTCCAATGTTGCCATTGGTGGCGCGGCTGCGCTTGCAACTGTGGCAACTACAAAGTGCGTTGCGCTAATCGTTGACATTGTCTCGTAAATTGTTGCATTTTATGACACCAAAACTGTCAGTGCGGCAACAATCCTTTCTGCTATTTCATTTTCATTTACATTTATTTTTATTTTTTTTTTAGATTTTTCGATGGCGCACGTTCATTTGTTGGTAAATTTTTCATATGCCAGCTGTCAACAAACAGATTTCATGGATGCACCGTACCTACGCTCAGTTTCCTCTTAAGGTGAATTCGCATTTGCTGCTTGGTCGCTGGAGCTGTAGCTGGTGCTGCTACTTTTTAACTACATTAGCGTTAAGTGTGGAAAAAAGGCGTGAAACGTTCAATTATCGTAAAATTTACGATGAATGTGTGGCAGACGAGGAATATTCTGTGAACACCTGAACTGCTGTGAAGTGAATTTTTGCCCGTGTTCGCATTTCAAGTGCAAAGGGTTAATTTAGTGTGGTCGTAAGTCAGACTGAGCGTAAGATTAGCAGCAACAGGTGAGGTCAAAAAGATTGAGAGTGGCAAACTTAATCTGCACAAAAATCACTAGAAATCCGCATAAGATAGTGAAAACTAAATTCAAGGACTTGGGAAAGAAGTTCAAATTTGTAGGTCGTTTTTTAATCGCGCACCATAGGAATCTAAACTGGCCAAGAATGAAAATAAACTACTGTAACCGTTAGTGAAAAATTCGCCTATTGTACAAGGACGAGTGGTGACGATGGATACGGCCGACTTCAAAATAAAATACATTTTCGTTGTAGGCTGTTTTGTTACCGACTACAAATGCTTTAAAATTATATTCTGCGATTATTTCATATTGAATGAGGCCTAAAAATTGAAAGTTAGGAATGTATGTGGGCCAGGCCTAATACTAATGTATATGATATATAAACATGATTTTTTATAGATCACTTCTAAAATTTTTTTGGAATTCCGAGGCACCAGCTCAATTTGAAGTATCTTTTTCTCATTTTAAAATGGAACAAACCTGGCTGGACGCCTGTGTCAGGCGATGGGTATAACATATACAATATAACATAGGTAAAATATTTTTACCTAAGTACAGTTAGTAACAGAAGTAAGTATACACCGGACACGTTTTCAGTTTTCCCCCAATCGATTCCTTCAAACAACCTAAGTTATAACAAAATTGTATTTTATTTACATGAATGATACAAAAATCATATTTAATCCAAATAATGACAAAAGTTTAACAAGGAGCAAAATTATAGTTTTTTATATTAAACTTTATAAAAATTCATGTCTCAAAAGTAAGTATACAGTTCATCATATTATTAATTTGTGAAATCAAAAACATAATTAAAATCAAATCCTAGTATTTGGTAGGATAACCATCACCAAGTTTTCAGTTACATCCGGTGGTATTTTATTACATTCCTCTTGAATGACGTTTTTCGGTTGTTTCTTATTTCTAATCGGATGTTTACGTATTTGCCGATTTAAATGTTCCCATAAATGTCGATTAGGTTGGTATCCGGGGACTGTGGCGGTGTTTTCAGCTGTTTTCCTGCATTGTATAACAGCCACTCTGGTGCAATGTTGGATGTGTGCTTGGGGTCATTATCCTGCTGGAAGATAAACGTTCCTCCAAGGCCCAATTTCTTAGCGCTTTTTTTAAATTATTTTTCAAAATATTTAAATAACCTGTATACTTATTTATGTTACTAACTGTATGTACATTTTGCACATATTTATTTATTTATTTTTATAACAAAACCAACTTATTTTATTTGTACGCCATTTGTGAAACAAGAGAATTATTTACTCCAGATTATTTAGAAAGCAAGCACTTAAATCAAAGATTTCATATCAAACATGAATATTTTTACGATAGCGGAGATAGAAATCAAATCCGCAAAACTAATACGGCTGTGTAAGATGACGTTGAGCGCTACCGCAAGCTCCGTCAGAATTGACAGTAACCTCTCCGAGCCATTCGACCCTAAACGACGTTTCAGACAAGGTGATTCTCTATCCTGTTACTTTTTCAGCCTCTCACTGGAACCAATATTTGACTCTGCCGAGCTAAACTGCACTGGCACTATCTTCCACAAGAGTACCATGCTGCTAGCTTATGCCGATGACATCGACATTATCGGCGAAACCAACCGCGCTATACGCTCGGCATTTTTCAGCTTAAAGAGAGAGGCGAGCATTGTGGGTCTTGCGGTGCATGAGGGAAACACAAAGTACCTGCTGTCAATACACAAAAAGTATTTGCGTCTTGGACAATATGTCAGTATTGACAAACAGCAATTTGAAGTCGTGAAGGACTTGTCTACCTTGTAACCAGCATCAACTACAAAAATAACGTCAGCCTGGAGATCAGGCGGAGAATAACTCTTGCCCGCAGGTGTTACTTTGTGATCAGTAGGAAACTGCTATATGGCGCAAAAGCATGAACGAGGTCAACAGCAGCTGAGAAAGTTGTGAAAGCTTTCGGGCGACAAATTCTCCGTATGATCTTTTGTCCACTCTGCGCCCCTGGTGAGGAGTATCGTGTACGGTGAAACAGCAAACTGTATGAGCTGTATGAACATAGTTAAGCGTGAAAAAATACTGCGGCTATGCTGGCTTGGCCGTGCCATCCGTATGAACGAAGACGCTTCCACAAGGGGAACGTACAAGGAACAAAGAATTTTGTTGTTTGAACGGGATTTCGTGTGCTGAATTGTTGAAAATGTTGCAGAAAGCCTATGGAGAGTGTGCTTTATCAAAAGCACGGGTCTACGAGTGGTAATAAGGATTTTACAGAGGACCGAGAAGTAATGGAAGATTTGTCCCGATCTGGTCGCGCATTAACGTCTTCAACGGAAGAAAACTTTAACAAAGCCATGGAAATGGTGCTGGAAAACCATCATTTAAGTTTGAGGTGTCTTACGAATCAATTCGCAACATTTGACACCATCAATTGGGCATGAGACGCGTGGCTGCTCGACTCGTTCCAAGAGAGTTGAATTTCTTTCAAAAGGTGATTAAAGACAAGCTTGAGCAAGTGAATTCGGACTAGGGGTGGGACTATTCGAATAAAAATTATTCGAATAATAAAATCTTTTATTCGAGAGGTATTCGTAATTCGAATAATATTTATTCGAATTTTTTATTCGTTTATTCGAATAATGCTATTCGAATACCTCACTATTCGAATACCTCCCTATTCGAATACCTTACTATTCGAATACATCACTATTCGAATACTTCACTATTCGAATATTTTTGGTAAATATTTATTTAGATTAGCGGACTACTAATCGGTTTATGTACAAGTGCATGCACCATGAGAAGGGCCAATGTAATTTTTATATTTTTAAAAGCATTTTCTCCCTGATGTAAATGAATATATAGTGAGGTATTCGAATAATGAACTATTCGAATTATTTGAAACGAATAGTATTATTCGTTTTATTCGAATAATGTTTATTCGAATATTATTCGAAAATAATCCCACCCCTAATTCGGACCCAACGTTTATTCAACGCATCATAACAGGTGATGAGACGTGGAGATATGAGTTTGACATGCAAACCAGTCAACATACGACTGAATGGCGCTATCCACATGAGCCGAAACCTAAAAAACCATATAAAAGTCGGTCGAAAGTGAAAGTCATGCTATTCGTTTTCTTTGATTATCACGGCGTTGTGCACTCAGAATTCGTTCCAAATGGTTCTACGGTAAATAAAGAATATTATTTCGAAGTTAAGCGACGTTCGAGAGCGAATGTGCGTCATGGATCTTGCACCATGATAACGCGCTGTCTCACAAGGCTCATATTGTGAACACTTTTTTGATCAAAAACTCGACAAATATCATCGAACTACCACCGTATTCACCGTATTTAGCCCCTGTGACTTTTTCCTTTTCCCAAAACTTAAATTGCCACTCCGCGGACGCCGCTTTGAGTCGATAGAGGCCAATTAGGAGAATTCGCTGAAGAAGCTGAAGAAGATCACTTCAAACGCGTTTAAAAAGTGCTTTGTTGACTGGACTAATCGTTGGCGTATATACATATATTGCTTCGAATGGAGCCCATTTTGAAGGCGACAAAATACTTTTTGATGATTAAACAATTATTTTGACTTACGTTTTGGATCTTTGTCTAATTTGAGTAACAATTTATTTGGATTTTCTAGATCAGTGTGTCCAAATATGTAGACTTCGTTTCAAATTATTACGTTAAATTTCTAAATACCTAAATTTCTTTTGTCAGGTTTTCTTCAATAATTTTAATATCACCCACATCTTTGCTACAAATACAACCACATAGCATTTCACTTCATGATTCAATAGCATTACAGTCTTATGTAGACCACAATTACGGTTCTCCACTCCGATCCATCCTCAGCTACGCCTTTCCAGTTTGCGATCTGTATTCCGCAAATCAGCTGTGACCTCAACAATCCAGCGTTCGTTTGGTCTCGCGCGGCCTGTCCGTCCACTTGCCTATGGAACGCCATATTGGCAGCTTTCCATTTGCGGATTGTGTAAATGTGTCCCAGCAATCTGATTCGTTGACTTTTTATGAAGCGAATTGCGTTTCCTCTTTCAATCAATGCATCAAGTTCGTGATTGTATCTTATCTGATATGTTCCGTCATCTCGGCGGAAGCGACAATATATTTTTCACCGTATCTTTATTTCAATCCTCAGTATTGGGTCGATGTCTGTTGTTTTAAGTACCCATGCCTCGCTGTTGTAAGGTAGTATGGGTCCTACAAGCGCTTTATACATTGTTATCTTTTGAGATTTTGATAGCAATCGGGACTTGAATAATTTTATGCGTGCAAAGAATACTTTACTTGCCTCGCTTACTCGGTCATTTGTTGCCATGGAAGTGTCAGATCACTGCTGATGAAGAGACCTAAGTATTTAAATTTGTCAACCCTCTGAATACATGCACCACCTATTTAAATGTGCGCAACATCACTCGGTTTCTTTGCGAAGTGCATATATTTCTTTTTCTCTCTATTTACACATAGACCCACTTCTAGAGCTGAATTTTCACTTAGCGTCCCAAAGTTCACTTTGGAAATAATGTTCTTGTTTTTTAGGGCTGTTTACGGCTTTCTCGTCACTATCCCAATATTTCTCTGAGTATGAAACGTAAGTTAGAGCAAAAGAAAATAGTTTGCCAATGTTAGCTTTTGATAGTAATGAATAATGAATTTTCTTCTAGTAATAAAAAATTGTGTTTTTAAAACACTGTTAGGACTGTTTGTTGATCTACTATCAAACCGTGGGCGTTCGACTAACATTACAAGGCTACCCTACGAGTTTTCGGCAATTTGTTGCATCCTTGGTGTGAGCTCTTTTAGCCTGCCACTGAAGAGTTTTAAGTCGACATTTCAGCCATTTGTTTTGCTAATTTACCTTTATGCTAATTATAATAATCCAATTGTATACCATTTTTATTGTCACGATAACCACGCAAAGACGTTTCCTTTCCGTTAGGAATTTCATAGGTTCGAGTCTTCGTTCTTGAAACACCATAATTATTAAAAGTTTTGTCTAATAGCGGTCGCCGCTCGGCAGGCAATGCCAAACCGCTGAGTGTATTTCTCAGATACTCATAAAAAATGTTTGCAGTTCGGAGCTTAAAACTATATGTAGGCTGTAAAAAAACGAAAATAAGTAATAGGAGGAGAAGCTCGGCCAAACACCAAACAGGGTGTAAGAGCCAAGTATATATATATATATATATATATACATATATACATATATATATTTAGTCTTGCCATAAATTCTTTGACACATTGCATACAGAATGAACAAATTCGCAGAAAAAAGTTCGGTTATTTTTGTTTTTGTTCGCATGCATTGTCTATTAATAAATTATACTCAGTTTCCTTGCAAATTTCTCTTGTTAATAATGGAGTGGAGAGCTGTGAGATTTACGATTTGCAGAAAAAACTTAATATTTCGAGAATATCTGAAGTGATAGACAGAAAAAGAAGTTATCGTCCTCACATGATTCGCACCAGTGCACACTGTGACTTTTTATCGTTTTAGGATGCCAAAATTAAAAAAAAAAAGTTCTGCGAAAATGATTTTCTTTTGGTATGTTGTGTAAAAATTACCAAATTTTACGACAGTGTACTCAAAATTTATCAAAACAATAGTTTTAAGAAAGATAAGCGTTTACAAACACAAGCCGGTGCGTCAATTGAATAATTTTTATTTATTATCCGAACATCGCTGTGAAGCTTGTCAAAAGATATGATACGAATAAGTATCAATTTCATAAAATTGAGTATTTGCTGATTAAATTTCAACAATTTTGTACTTCAGGGGTAAGTAAAAGGATTATAAAGTTTTTACTATCGATACAAATCCGCTCAGTAAAATACCACTAAAACAGCCATAGCTTAATATTATTTTTGACATTTTACTGAGAAAAACTTATATTGGTCCATCGAGTTCCGTCCATTCTTTAACAGCGAAACGACCTTTAGGATTCTGTGTTTCAGATACAGGAATAAAATTTTGCTACAATTTGCTACCACAGCTTTAAAAGAAG
Source organism: Anastrepha fraterculus (assembly GCA_037575425.1). Lineage (NCBI taxonomy): Eukaryota > Metazoa > Arthropoda > Insecta > Diptera > Tephritidae > Anastrepha > Anastrepha fraterculus. The sequence continues at coordinate 15,963 of JAYXIM010019058.1, forward strand.
TTTTCATGGCGATTCCTCGGAAAGAACTTTTTGAAATTTGGCTGACGAGCTCAAAAGAAACGCGTCGTGATGCGGTGTTAGAGAAAATGTTTGCGGAGATCGGAAGAGACGTGGATACTAAAAAGCTAAGAGAGCGTATAAAAAAACTGTGTTACCAATTTTCTTCAAAGTGGGAGGGGTCTTGCCGAGTTAAGGAACGTGTTCTAGCCCGTAATTATAGTTGGTTTACCAAGAGTGAAGACTTTGGAAAATACCGTCTTGATGTTGGGCCATCAACTTCATCCTCTATTAGATCCAATGTAGGTAGACCACATGTGGCGTTTTCCGATTGTTCTCTTCGCACAAAGAAAAGAAAAGCAAAGAGTCTTTTAGCAGTATCAAATAGCGAACAAGTGTTAATGGCGGCAGAAATGGGACTTAGATCAAACGGTAAGAGAAATTCCGCAATATTATTTAAAGAGCTGTGTTAAAGAGGTACTGTGTTGAAAAAATCTCGACTTTCGAAAGAGCGCAACAAAAGTTTATCGCCAGAGCAAGCACTTGCGCTGATAATAGATGCAAATGATTCAACACTGCAATGAATTCAACACACATGACTATAATATGCATAGACAGCATACAGCAGAAATAAAACCCAAATTATATCCGTCGTATAACTGCATAAAAAAGTCCAAAGCTTTATGTTACCCAGAAAAAATCACAGTAATCGAAACGTATGCCGAAAGTGAGTTGCAAGCGCTTATTTATCATAGTATAAAAAGGTTGTGTAACGCACAAAAAGAAGTACTGCTGTCGATTCCCAGTATTCAAGAAGTTTTCGTGACTTTCAAATGGGGTTGCGATGGCTCGGAGCAAAAACGGTATAAGCAAAAGTTCAGCGAAGAAAATCAATCTGATAGCAGCATGTTTTTTGTTTCACTCGTACTTCTCCAAATGTATACTCTAGTTAATGAACGTAGAGTTGTTATATGGAGGAACCCTGTTCCATCATCAACCAGATATTGCCGTCCCATTAAATTTTTGTTTGAAAAAGAAACGCGAGATGCTATTGTGAGAGAAGTAAAGATTGTGGAAGACCAAATTTCTAATCTTCTTCCCACAATAATTAAGATGGAAAATTTAAACTTTAAAGTTACTAGTACACTAATTTTGTGTATGATTGACGGTAAAGTATGTAATGCACTTTCAGCATATACCTCATCTCAAGCGTGTTATATATGTGATGCTTCAGCGAAGGATATGAATAATTTTAGCGCTTTGTCGGAACGGAAAGTTGACGCAAACATGCTAAGATTCGGCCTCTAAGCTAAAGTTAAGAAATCTAAACAATTTGTATTTAAATTGGCACTGGAAAATGCTTTTAAAGTAGAAAATATGATTATGTGAAATTTTACCTTATATGTGGGCAAGGAGAAAAAGTGGGCGTATCAAAAATAAAAAACATTATGATACTACACAATATTAGATTGTAAAAAGAAATCCGTGACAAGCTGTAAG
>JAYXIM010019059.1:0-17415 GCA_037575425.1 Anastrepha fraterculus
GCATCTTGTCCGGCTGTGTGATGCCGCTGACCCTCCTCAGCATCCGCATTTCTACCGCGTGCAGTTTCAGTTTTCATTTACTTGGTGCAGCCCAGCACCCTTAGGTAGTAAATATACTTGCATAGGTATATATATAGTTAATTTTTGAACTGCACTATTATTTTATATACAGAATTTCCACACTCTTTGTAGGATATATTGACAAGACCGTCTTCAAGCAAGATCATCCGGCTGATGCAATTCCATTTCTTTCGATCACCCAGAACGTCGGAGGCGTTTTTCGCCTATGCACATGGGCAAACTCTTTACACAGCCCCCAGCTGGAACTCTTTTTGTATTCTTTTGTTGTTGTAGAAAAGTGTTAGACTTGCCTAAGTGTGAGTTGACTACACCAAAACCCAGCCGTTTCCCTCCTTCCGTTCAACTATCGTTAGGTATTACTTTGCGGAACTGTTCCGGGTGAAGCAGATTTGTTAGAATTATGTTTGCCATATAGCAAACAACGGACTAATTTTCTATTGATTCAACCATAACCTGGTGGATATGGTTTTCTACCTTTAGTGGCCTTCCTACCTTAATAACTGCGTCGTTCCTTTCTTTTGCAAACTTCGGACAGTCAAAGAAACAATGTTCGGTGTCTTCTACAATGCCATAGTAAATTAATCTGTAAAATTATGATTTAAATCATACATGTCCCGTCACTACTCTTGAGTTATGTGAAAATCCACTTCCCAATCTTCTACAAAGAGGCTCAAAATTAATCATCTTTCATTGTGCTTTTGAATAACTTGTTTACTTAATAAATAAAAAAAAAAACATGACTTAAAGTGATGCACATTTTTCTTATTTTTACGCGCTCCATTGTCGGTTTATATTCTGGAGCTGTCAAGTTGACAATTGTCAAATGTGATCGACGTACGACGATATTTGCAAAAAAAATAAATAAATCTTCCCTTAGGTGATTATTTCTGTGCCACTTTACACTAACCCATTTTATACTAACCTAAACTAACCTATACCAACCCACCTCGTCATGGAGGGAATTAGCTACCGTCTTTCCACCGACGACTTCCATGTGCGGTCCCATTGCCCTTGTCATAGTATACACGACCTACGGATTATATCCTCATAGCTCGTCTTGTTTGCTGTTTCATTCGTTGATATGTCAATGTGACAGAGCCCTCCGGTCAGCAGTGCTGCTTCTTCCCAGGTTGTTCGAAACTCGTTGCGTTTTAACAGCACATGACCGATACAGCGACCTTATTTTTCGTGCATATGAGGGCTTTTTAAGAGCCTCAAATTAGGTTTGCGCGGTCTATAGGAAGACGCTTACGTACAGTTACTAAGGGGCCTTGTTCTAGAGCTTGAAAATTTAGGGTATTTTCAGAAATTTTTTTTTTACAATAAAAAAAATGAACAACCATATATACATTTTTTAGGCTTTTTATTTACTTTCTTTTAAATACAAAAATGAGTTTCTTTTTTAAATTTTAATAATTTAAAAAATGACGCTGAATTTGACCCTCCCAAAAAATTGGACCTGGACAGTGCTGTCCATTTTGGCTCTTCTATTTATTTGAAACGGAAAAACCAAAACAATTATTAGAAATAAAATAAATAAATAAAATTTTAAAAAATGGCGCGGTTTTGAATTTGATACTCTAAAAATCGGGTTTTTTTTCAGTTTATTAGTCAATAAAATACGAAATAATTAAAATAATAATATGATTCTCTTACGAGCCATTGATGTTGTGCACAACATATTAAAATTTCAGATGATTCGGTTGAGTAGTGTTTTTTGTGACAACACCAAAAATCGTTTCGCGCGCGAACTGTTCTCTACCTAGTTAATGGGCTCTAGAAGCTATAATATTGGGAATTTCCACATGAACATTTCACAGTATATTCTTAAGATACTATGCTTTGGAAATTTCTAGACCACCAGGTCGCCTTAATGTTAGTTGTGAAGTTTTAGAGGTTGAAGTGTTTTATCCTTAAAATTCATACAGTAATTCTAATAAGGCATTTTTCAGAGTAAAACTAATTGAGCTTGTTGCACTACACATGCACACATTCACACATCTACACATTCATGTATGCGTACTAACATTCAGAAGCTAAATTTTCCGCGTAAATTGCAACGACACTAATGAGAGTGCACAACAGCAAAAGTATTGCATGCAATGCAAAACTTTTTCAATAACAGTTTTGAAACTGCCAAACTACAATTTTCGAGAGTAATCTACGAAGAAACTTTCCCTTGGCAACAGGCAGCAGAACGAGACGAAGCAAATCAACGATACAAATGAATGGCTCAACTTAGCTGTTGCTCGAGCAATGATTGCATTTGTTGTGTACGAACACAAACACATATGTAGCATATAACTGTACATGCGTTTACATATGCATTCATTTGTGTGCTATTGAGGTTATTGAGGCTTCACAAAAATGTTCATTATTAGATTAACCAAGGCACCGACTTTGACGACTCCAGTGAAGCATTAAAATCAGACTAAATAAAGAAGGTAGAATGGAAAATGCTTAAAGATTTACGAACGCATGAAATTTAATGTTAATTAGGGAAAAGGTAAACAATCAGAAGTGTGTAAATAAGCAGTAAAAACTCTGTGCATTAAAAAAAAAAAAATTAAAAAAAAGAAGAAATGTGAATGCACTTGTCTGGCGATGGAAAATATAAATTAAAGGAGAAGAGAAAAATCGTCACAAAATGGTAATAATTTTTACGGCAAATCTTTCATATTTGAATCTAGAAAAAAAATTGATTTTTTATAGTTGGGCTGCAATGTGTGGGCTTTAATAAATTTAAATAATACTCTCAAAGGAAGGTATGCACGTCAAACGCGGTCAGTATAAATTTTAATTAGTGGCTGAAAAGCCACAGACAGGATCGATAAATTGGGTTGCAGAATTTTTTCCTACTGATATAGGTATAATACATATAGACCTCATTGAATTATTGGCTTTTATTAAACTGAGTGGAGGTGAAAATAAAATTTGAAAAGTGGAGCCAAGAAGCACCGAGAGATTTGGTAACTCCTAAGACACTCAGGATAAAAAAGTTATGGAAAGTGAAAGATTAGACAGTCAAGGAGGAAAGGAGACAAGTAAGAGAAGGGAAAAGACAGGACTGAATAGAGAAATGGAGGTAGCTACACATTTGAGAATTTTCCAGACTCTGTGGTAAGTCTGAAAATATCCTCCAGTTTGAAAAAACGAATTTTACTCGTTCGCATGATATCGGAACCCAAAATTCGCAGCCGTGGTCTAGCAAACGCAAGACACTCACAGAGAAAGTGCTCACTGTTATCCGCCTTCTCTAAGCAAGACTGGCAAATCGGGCCGTGAATCATTCCAATGGTAGTCATATGCCGACCTCATGGATTGTGTCCTGTAATAATACCGACCATCAACCGAACGCCTTTTCTTCGAAGTTCTAGAAGAAAGTTCGACAGTCTTCTGTTCGGACTTGTCACAAAACACTTTGCAGTTCTGCAGCTTTCAATCATCGCTCCATCGGACCATCGTTCCTTATGTAAATTGCATACAAAATCGTCATTGACTGAGTGCTTCTTCCGTCGATTTTGAGATAAGAGATAATTGTCATACGTACAGACGGTGGAAGATGGTTGTGGTTGATATTACACCACAAATGAAAGGATCTACAGTTTCAAGCCGACTCCGAACGGCAAATGATTTTTTATGAGGAGCTTGTTCATGGCAGAAATACACCATGAGATACTCTGACAGAGGCGACTGTTTTCAAAAAAAACATTTTTTTCTATCATTTGGTATTTCATGCACTGAGAATCGAACCCACGCAGTTCTGAATGATAAACACGCACCAACCCATTCGGTATACGGGGATAGTTGGGGTAAATATAATATTTACGAAGCCATAAGTTCGTTCTATGTCTCACAAAATCATTTCCAAAAATAGACTTTTCTTTGTCAAACTATGTGAAAGTTCAGCTGACGCACCGCAAGGCGGTATTTAGGACCCCAGCCTATACTTGTTGAACACACAGGATCTAACAGCTTCTGAAACAACAATTGTTCGTGGATGACACTACCGTGCTTAAAATTGACTCCAACCCCCATGTGGCCTCCCAAAAACTCCAGAAAAGCCTTAACCTTAAAGGAAATAACTCAGTAGCTCATTAAGCCAAACGAGACAAACTCTTCCCAAGCTACTTTTGCTCTAAATCGAAAAGTTTGCTCACCGGTTAAGATCAATAATACAATTATCCCCGAAACAAACTTCATAAAATATCCCGGCATGCATTTTGCCATCAAACATACATGGAAAACCATATTTTCACCAAATGGAGGACGCTAGGAATAAAACTCGGATGCCTAAATTGGTTATTACATCGAAATGTAATGTTTCTCTCGAATGTAAGCACTCACTTTACTCAGCTATTTTGAAACCGCCATGGATTCAATGGATATGACATTCAATTTTTGAGCACTGCAGCTAACTCTAGCATCGGAATACTTGAAATATTCCAGTCGAAAACCCTGAGAATGATCTCAAACACCCCATATTTTATTACAAATACACAAATTCATTGAGATCTGAAGGGACCTATAATAATTGAAGAAATAAGAAAATCACACGACTCCAATCGCACTCAAACTTTCTTATCACAGCAATAATTGCAAATCCCATAACCTTCACCAGACTCAAGAGAAAGTCTACAAAAGACCTCAGATGATAATAAATTAGTCTAAATTATTATTTATCATATAACTAGTAAATAATAAGTGTTTTTTCTCTTAAATGAATTAAATAGCTGTAAGTAAAAATATTCCTTAGTGATCGCAATAAAGGAATGGATTAAAAAAACTAAAAAATAACTGAAAATAAAAAACAAAGAAAAATGTCTGAGATTTAAATAAGAGTTTCTGGACAAACGTGTTTGGTATTACCATAAGCTATCCCACTATAAGCTGAGGTACATTACATACATATATCGGGATTTTGTTTCAGCAACTTGAGAACTTAAAATGATAATACAAAATAGAAATATTTAGTGGAACGAATTTTTTTTTTTTTAATCTGGTAGATAATTTCATGGCATTTATTGTATTTTTTTTAATATAATTAACGGCATATGTCTGCCGCACCTACGAGTTACATGGTCCGTTCAATCAGTCCAATTTTTGACTACTGTTTTCCAATAAGTCTGGCTGCATGGCGTGAATGGTAGCTTGAATTTTGCAATCGATCGATTGTTCAGCGTGCTGAATGGCAAGTGCGCCGTCTTGTAGAAAGCAAATGTCATCGATGTTTATCTGATCATTTTTGGAAACAAAAATTCCGTCAACATGGCTTGATAGCGCTCGCCATTCACCGTAATGGCAGCTCCTTCCTTATTTCGAAAAAAAAAAAAAAAAATAGAACCGATGATACCTCCACTGCTTTATGGAGTTCGCGAGTAGATTGTTTTTTTTTTTTGCAAAGTAAATTCAAACAATTTGAAAGCGTTGTTCTGCTGTTTAATGATTCATGATAACTTGTCAAAACTTACTGAACAGAAATGTCAACACGGTTAGCCATTCTCAGCTGTCAAACCATAGTTCTCGATATCGATAGAAGTTACCCTCGCAATTTTGCTTCGGATGGCCACACCTGACAACCTATCACCCTTACATTGAATCTCAGCACAAGAATTCTTACTGCTGTCTTCAACAACAGAAACTCTCCACAATCAAAGAATTGTTGCTATCGACATTTAAGGCAATTGGCCGGCCGATTTTAAGCTATGCTGCGCCTGTTTGATCGCCTGGAACTAGTGACACGTAGTGGATAAAACTCCAGACTTGCCAAAACACTGCTATTCGGACAGTGACGGGTTGCCCCCTGACGTCCCCTCTTCAACACCTTCACAATGCGGCACAGATGCTCCCAGTAAAGGAGCACAATAGACTGCTCAGCAAACAGTTTCTGCTAGGGTGCTACCGCGGGTCCCATCCATGCAGACACCTGCTTGAGCAACAGCCGCCTCCCAGGCATGTCAGGAGACACCTCCTCAATTACGCCGACGAGATCCAGGACAAGATGAACAGATATTTACTGGACCAGGAGACCATCACCACCTTCTTAAGCTTCCGACCACCGAAAGCCGTAATCGGAGTCCAACCACCACCTACAGGAGATTAAGAGCTCCAGCTTCCCCGTGAGACCCTCGTGACACTCACACAATTATGTTCTGGTTATTGTAGCAGTTTAAAATCCTACTATTCCGAATCGACTCCAAACATATGTCCTGCATGTGAAGGCATCCCGCACGACATTAATCACTTTTTCACATGCTCCATTAAAGCCACTCATCTAACACCCCTCTAACTCTGGACTCAACCTGTCTAAACCCCATGTTTCCTGGGCCTACCTTTAGATGAGTTAGACGAAGACGACCGGTAATATTCACTACACTGACAGGGCTTGTATTACTGCTACAACAACAACAACAACAAGATTTTTATAGATTTTTACGTGTCGTGTGCACATTTAAATAATAAATGAAGCAATCACAAGAGTATGTGGCAGCTAGAAAACTTTTGTGCGTGAACGTATAAAAGAAGTATTACACCAATATTTAGGTAATTTCAGATTTAATATCAAACTTAAATGTGAAATCTTAGAAGCACAACCAAAACACGTCCACGTGAATTCGCACATTCATTAGTTTTATTATGCACTGAAATCTCTTTTCGCTGGACACTTACCGCCAGCAAATTTTTGTTCATCCCAAAAGAGGGGATTTGTTCCGCTACCTAAGACGGATGTAAGAAAAAATGTCCGGTCAAAGGCAGTGCCCGTCTAAGGGGTTAGGGGTAGTACGAATTTTCAAAAAATAGGATTTTTTTGTTTTGCATTTTCTTAAAGTAAAATATCTTAATAATATTGTGCGAAAATTTGAAGTGAATCCGACAAATACTTTTCGAGTTATTCAACAATTAACAAAGGGAACGGGCGGTCCGGAGCGTTCGAGAGCAAGTAGCAAAGTTTTAAATGCGTTTTTCTCGAAACTATGTTTTTTTAACTGGTGCTCAATGTAATTTAAATAAAATTTGGTACATTTCAATAAAATTTATACTACTTTTGAAAAATATAAAAAACTGGAAGGATTGTTTTTTTCAAAAATTTCGATTTTTTTAAACAATTAATTGTCTGTTTTTTTCTCGAAAATCTGAAAAATATTTCCTGAGGCCGCCATATTGTTAATTTTGAAAAAAAAGCTTGGATCAGGCACAAGATTATCTATTAATAAAACTAATTTCGCTTGTCCGATTGATTTTAGATGAATCTCCAAAGACTTGTGATGATCACCGCAAGGGTCTTCTGGAGAAACGGGCCCCACACAAACTTATTTATTTTGTTTTTTTTTGAAACTTTTCTAAATTCAAGTCGAGACATGATGTATTTTTTTGTATGTTTTTACTTTTGTAAAATAAAGCAATTGATTAGCAAACAAAAATTATTGAAAATCATAATTTTTTCGGGCCTCTGACCCCTAAAAGAGGTGTTCGTTAGGAGATATTACACTGTATTTAATAAATAATAGTCGAAACCTTCACAAATCATTACTTATAATATTTTTTTTTTTTTGAATATTTTACATTACTTCACTGTAGCGAAAAGTTCTCATGCCTTGTTTGTTTAGCCGATTGAGTAGCTGCGGCTTCTCAAATATTTTTTTCTTCTCCTTTTCGGATAAATTACGCGCTCATGTCAGACATACATTCAATAAATGTCAATTGATAAATACATTTCACGCCGCGTCAACGGAGGTATGAAACTGAAATTTAGAAATTAATAAAACAGCTGCTTAACATCATGTTAAAGCAATTAAAAATGTTAATTATGTTTTATAAATTAAATGACAAATCAAGTAACAAACCAAAACTGAGAAAAAATGGAAATGGAAAAAATAATGTAAATTGGATTTAAAGTAAAAAAACCGAAAAATAAATAGCGGCTGCAAAGGCAGATGTTGCTGCCCACAACAGCGTCGCCGCCATCACGGGCCGTGCTCTGAGCAGACCAATAGTTTAACATGCGACTATAAATTTATGACAATTCCAATGAAATAAATTCACCACGCGCATACGCTGCACATATTTAAATACAAATAAGTATGTGTGTATATGCAAATAGTCATGAAATGGTTACAAAAATGGACGCTCCGCTGTAGAGAGCATGAGAGGCGTCCACCGTTTTGTTCGAAAAATAATAAAAAAAATAATTTGAAAAATTAGAAATTTGTATATGTAAAATGCTGGCCGTGCCAACATTTTCATAAATTTCCTATAAAAAATAAATGCTTACAAAAAGTTGAGTTTTTGCCGCAATAAATTTATTTTATTTTAGGCATAATAGAGAAAAAATAATTAGTAGTGGTCAAATGAAATAAATATCATAAACAATGGCGGCGTTTCAGCGTTGGCAACAGGTTTAAATATGGATATTTTTCGCGTTGTATTGAGCGTTGGTGAGCTGCTCTAACAATTTGTTGAATTATACATTTTAATTTCTAATTTATTTACACATATTTAGTTGCTATTGTTGCCCTTGTCATCAACAAAATGGTTCTCTTAATTTATGGTTTTTTAAAGCTTTTTTTGGTTTGTTTTTGTTCTTCTCGTAAAAACTGTGGGAAAATATTTTTGCAAACGTTGAATGATTACGCAATTGATTGTATTAGGAGATGATGAGGAGAAGAGTGACAGTTGTCTGCTTTTATGTGCACACATACAATGTTATATTCGTCCGTGCATTTGTTGGTCTATTGGCAAAAACAAAAAACACATTTGCTGTGCGCTGTTAATGGGCCATTGCCTATAAATGGCGCTAATAGCGTTGTTCGGTTTTTATGTGCCTCTGGTACGAGTATATGTTCGTATTTATTTGTTTTCTATCTCCATTACAAGTCACATCTCTATTACTCGTTTAAGCGCGCGACTTTTACATTTTACATCGTTGTAATTGATTAATTCCCCAACACCAAACGTACTTATTAAGCAAACGATCGATGTTTTAATACATTTGTTGCCATTTTCGTTTCGAAATGTAATCACAGGCTTGCATGTATTGTTCGCGTATACTGAGTGTGTGTAAGTTAATATATGTATTAGGGTAATTTCGTTTAAGAAAAATCTAGTTTAGCATCTTTCGTAGTCTGTAAATTTGTCGAAATAGTAAATCACGCACAAACTGTAATCGCGAAGCTCTGCACCGAAATTACCACTTTTGAAGCGTTCACACCACTAGTGACGCGCTATTTAACTAAGTCTACAGTCTAGTCGTAAGCATTTCAGACCAATCGAAGAACTTCAGCTGCAGTTTTTTTCGAGTGAAAGCAATAAATCAAATTTCCAGCAAATGATGAGGATTTGACACATAAACTGAAAAAATTGACTGAAAATATTTTTATAGATGCGGTGATCTGATTATGTACTCCTACATAGAAGTCTAAGCTCCCTGTAAATTATTTTACAGCTGTCTCTTTTGACATGAACTCATCCCAAAGGAATGAAATTGCTAGGATATTTGCTAGCTCTCTTCGTTCTCGCTACTGCTTTTGCTCTCACTACTGCTCTGAACTTGAACAGGTGAGTAGTGGAGCAGGTAGCGCATAGCGTCGCAACGCGGGGTGCCTTAAAGATACCTTCACAATGCTTCTCCGAAGCGCTCGCTCTTGAGCTGCTGCTTAATAGTTACGATTTTCCAAATCTTTGAGATCGTTTTTTACTACATCTATCCCTCTGTTTATCGGTCTGTCATTGGCCCTTATGCCCCTTAGCTTCCCTTGCATGGCTTTCTTCACGGTACAGTCAGCAGGCATAAGGGTAACGTAACCTAGCCATCTTAATAGCTGTGCTTTGACAAATCGCACAGCTGTCTCGTTATGAGTAAAATCGTTTAGTTCCGAGTTAAACTGGATTCTATATGTACCGTTACGTTCTTATTGGGCCGAAAATCTTACTTTTCAGTTATACCATTTCTTGGGAACTCCAGTTAGGTTTGTGGCACCGATAAATGGCCTGTTGCGGGCTGTGCGTCATGGAAATCAGCATTTGCCTTCATTTGTAATTGTTGGTGCACTCTGATGTGGATTTAAACGTACTCTCCGCAAGAGAACTTCTAGAATTATTGTCATTGAAAATCTTGTTATGCGCAGTGTTTGCTTATTTCACGCACTTAACGAAATGTGGAACAGTACTGGGGTTTAATTTTAATCATTTTTCGTTGGCTTTTGCCATATTTATAGTGATTCAATACTATTTCCTTCACTTCAGCAGATATTTGGCGACTAATTTGAATATCCCGCAAGTGACCGCGATGTGTTAAATATGACTTTTCTCTTCCTAGGCACTAATATCACTTGTAGTAAATGCGAGTGCATCATATTGGCTATATATACAGATTTGCTCATAAGTAGGAATTTTACGGGACTGCTTTTCTTACATACGGACAATATGCATTTTTTTTTGTTTTTTCTTCAAAACAGGTATATACCTATGATATGAGACTTGTCTTTCAATTTCAAACGTTTATTAGCAAAAAATGGTTAGAAATTTAATCTTCAAAATAATAGCCATCGTTAGCGACATATTTTCTCCATCTCTCAGGCAATTTGTGGATGCCGCGCCAAAAAAATTGGTCGTCTTTGGCCGCAAACAAATCATCGAGCCATTTTTTGGCTTCTTCGTGTGAATTGAAGCGCTGCACTGTGGGACAGAAATTTCCAAACCGTCTCAAAAATAGGTTTTGTGAATTTTCGATATTGAATATTTTGTTTATGTACATATGTGACTAAATGTCCAATACATATTATATTGTGTTTAAACAATATTATTTAAATTATTTTTGTAAAAAAACATGACTTGCAAGTTGATGCATAAAATAGTGTCGATTATGATGCACATTATACTAGCAGTTTACATGGTCATATTTTGATTATCTTCGATGCAAATCTATAAGTGTTATATATTGTTAGAAAGGTCATTCAATTTACTATTAAAAAAGTATTTAAATTTTATTTTTTGCAAAACTTGGAAAGGCATAAATTTTTTTAAAGAATACCTTATTTTGTATGCGTATTAGAAACTTCAAATGGACTTTTGACAGTTAGCTCCGTTTGGCTCTCTCGTAATTTTAATATCATAACATAAAGTAACTTATGTAGAAGTAAAATCAAAAAGAAAATTTTGCCCCAACCTGCCCCAAAATTAATTAGACACCAAATTTCTCTTTAAGAAAAGGAAAACAATTTTCAAAAAATTTTAGTAAAATTTGAATTAAAGATCAATCAAAAATATATCTAAATAAATAAACACATAATCTTTTAGTTTGGTTGACATATCTATAGAAATAGCACATTTTTTCATATTAAAACCCTTTGACCTTTGACCTCCAAATTAACCCCCTTCCACGCGAAGTATCACAAAAAGATCATCTTATAGCACGATGAAGTTATTAAATCTGTTATTAAATCTGTTGTTTGAAAGTAAAGTTCTTAATAATTAACGAATTCTTGGAATAACGATTTTACTGTGCGCTTCTGCTAGATTGCGTAAACTTATTGTTGGTAAGTAGTGCATACATATGAATATTGTAACATAAGATACATACCTACATACATTACCACATACATAAATACCTGAATACATATCTACATACGTACATACTTACATACACAAACATATTAACTTACATATTTAAATATTAATCTTAAATTTAGCAATAAGAGAAATTAGAGTAAGAGTAGAACTTTAAGAGATTTCGTTAGATGTAAGCTTTAGATAAATAAGGTTTACTGTAAATAAATTTGAATAAAGGAATAGAGTTATTTCGCAGACACCGAGAAGTGAGTTTGTGTTTTAATAACGTTAATATATACAACATGCACGCGCACGTTTGATCATGCGTTTGCAGCTCAAGAACAGTGACGAATTTTTGCGTATATTTAAAAGACATAAATAGTTACAAAATTCAAACAAATTTTTTTGCCAAATACTTAACAAAATGAGTGAATTTGTGGTGCCTCGATGAGAATTATGCGTATTTTTCATTGACCACGGCACAACACCAGATGCTATAAAAAATTACTTAGAAGGACAATATAATTTGAACTCATTTAAAAGCGAATTTGTTTTGAAAAGTATTCAAAAACTGCTCTTATCAAAGTTCAACGATCGCTGGAGCAAATCTAGCCGAACAAAACAACGTTTTCTTCTTAATAACTCGACTTGGTTGGAAAGTGAATTTAAGGTACAATTCCAGGAAGTACCAATTGATATTACACCTAGAGCGTCTGGAGAACGTGGACGGCCACCAAAGTCTTATGATCATCTATCAGAGAAATCTAGAAAAAGGAAGCATATGGAATTGGTTCAAGAATATGGACTCGAGTATATACATAACGCATATGTCCAAGAATTGCGGTCTGAAGGAGAGTTCGATGAAGCTTCTGTTGTAGAAATGATGCGAAAGAGCGATAAAAAAGAAAAAAAGATTATAAAGGAAAAATTGTTGCGTGAAACTTGCAATGCAACCTGTTTTACGCCGGATGAAGCTTTAAGTTTGTTTGCTGATTTAGATCTTTCAAAAGCACAATATGGATTACTTCGATTAAGCCTTATTAAGAAGAACTTTAATATATTTCCATCTTATAACGTATTGACTGACGCAAAAAAACTATGTTATCCTTAACCCTCCAGCATTGAAGTGACAGATACTGGTGTTAAAGTTAAGATTTTATATAATTCTTCAAACTTTGGCATCAGGCCTTGCAATTAATCCGGAAAAATTTGGAGCATATACTCGAGCTACAGCGGAATTATACGTCACGAAGTATATGTGGTATAATATGCCATCTTCCGTTCACAAAATTTTAATACATGGCGAAAGTATCATTAAACATTTTGCTGTTTTGCCTATTGGCCATTTATCTGAAGATGCCCAAGAGTCTCGCAACAAAGATTACAAAAATATAAGATTGAATCACGCTAGAAAGTGCTCTAGGTCAGCAACAAATGAAGATGTATTTAATGGACTTCTTTTTACATCAGATCCATACATCTCTAGTAATAGAAAAGCACCTATAAATATTGAAAAACAATTATTAGATGAAGCCAAGAGCTTAGTATTTATGTAAATAGCAGTATTATATTTTCTTTTATTATTATTTTTCTTTAAGTTTCAAGTATAGGTATGAAGTATTTTCACTTTTAGAATTTAATTTTAAGTGAAGTATGGTAAAATATTATGATTTTGCTGATGTTGTTATGCAAAATATTTGTTTGTATGACAATATACATTTTTTTTAGTATTATAAACATAAAATAATACACCAAGTGTCCTTTTATTCTATAGTATAAACATTCTAGATATTACATAAAAATTTTCAGTTCGTTACTCCAATTAGGAACAAAGTTACAGATTTTTGAGACGGTACGCACGGTTCTGTCCCACAGTGCGCTGCTTGGAAAGTGCGTAGCCCATCGATGTAAACAAATGATAATCGGAAGGCGCCAAGTCTGGTGAGTAAGCATGCACCAGCGGTTGCCGATCGTACATCTCCACCAATTCCCGGGTCGCTCTTGTTCGATGTGGCGGTGCATTGTCATATTGTCAGTTCATGCGGCATCCATCTTCCGACCTTTAAAATCATGTCCATGTCTTTCAAACATTTGGAAATGGTTTTTTGGGTCACTCCCAACTGCTCTGCTATCATTTCTTGCATTTGACCATCATCTTCATCTAACAATGCTTGCAATTTGGCGTCCTCAAACTTTTTCGGTGGCCGACCACGGTCCTCGTTCTCCACGCTAAAATCACCACTTCGGAATTTTTTAAACCACCTGAAGCACTGTGCTCTACTTAGAGCATGTCCACCATAAGCTTCTATAAGCATTTGATGAGCTTGAGAAGCGTTTTTCTTCAATTGATAACAGAAAATCAAAGATGTCCGCAAATCATAGTTGAAAGGCACGAAATTCGACATTTTTAAGAGCGACAAAAATGCATTGTTGTATAAAACGTAACAAACAATGAACTGAATATTGTTGACAGATGACAGACGAAAAAAACAAGACATTTGGGAAGGTTTAAAAATACTCCTAGCGACATCTATGGTAAGTGTATGAAATTAAAAGAAAATTCCAAAAAAAAAAACCTTTTTTGGGTAAATTAGTAGCGAGATTTTAACTTTTCATTACTATAAGTGATTCCTGCATTACTTTGGCTGCAAGCCACTGTAATTATTTCAACTTAAATGGTATATCAGCATGCGAAAACCTTAGCAGCTCCGCCGAGTCAATTATGAAAATATTGCTTCCTATGTCTATGTTACTATTGTATTTCTTTATATGTATTGCCGGTTATATATATATACATTTCATATTAGCTACATTCTTTTAATTTCAATATTTTCTTTAAAATTATTTTCAGAGCAATCCATATGCATTAAAAGATTCAGCAACTGGCACAGAAATGACTGCATGGACATCAGCCGGGCTGCAACCGACTACGGGATATTACTCATACGACCCGATGTCTGCTTATGGGTGAGTACGCAAAAATTTTGTTTTTTTTACGCAAGGTTTAAAAGAAATGTCGAAACTTTAAAATTTTACCATGCCCTCCACAATAATGGAAATATTTTTTTTATTATCTCGGAGTTACCTTGGGCTCCAACGTTTTATGGGTTAATCACGTGTTATTGTAAATCGCTCAAACGCTTTCCTCATTTTTGATAAGTTCTGCGGCTTCCGATAAAACGTGGGATCTGCCACGTTTGTAAAAAGCTCCTAATGGTATACATCTGAGTACCAGTGCCTGTGCGATTTGGTATAGACTAGCGCACAGGTGCCCAGTGAGCTCACTTACTAAGCTGCTATTAGGGGAGTCTTCCCTACCAGGCGAGGTAGGGAATCGTTTACTCAGTTTATCACCTCTAGATTTACTACTTTTGGATGCAGCTGTGCTGTAAAATTCTTGACTTGGATAGAAGAAAAATATTTCGCTTAGCGTACCGGATGTGAATTCTGATTCTTGTGTACCGAAAGTTCAGTTACATAGAAAGATTGATGAAATTAGATCTAGGTTAGTCTAAAATCTTTACGGATAGATATAATAAGAGGAAATAAGCGCTTAAATATGAAGTAAGATATTCGTTGCTTAGGATATCAAGGGAGGAACGTTACTGTCTGTCAAGCGAGAGTGTTTCTAATATTTAGTGCTATGAGCTGTATGAGCGAAAACAGATGGTTCCCAATGCATCCATTTGATATGGGTGCCAGAGTATTGTGACATACCAGGGAAATATCTTCTTCTTCCATAGAATGACAGTCCTGGATGAACCCCTACTTCCGCAAATATCTTCTTCCAGATTTCACCAATTTTTCACGTTCATCTCTTCGAGATCGTTGATAACTTCATCTACCCATCTCTTCATCTACACATCTCTGCCCTTACATAGTTCGCTTTCCATACGATTGTTTCTTCAAGGCCCGTTTTGGAGATCTTTGGTTTTGGCATTCTTTCAACGTGTCCAAGCCAGCATATTCGGTTGGTTTTTATGTATTTTATAATGTTTTGCTCTTGGATGAGGTGCTCAAGTTCAGAGTTGGGAAGTGTAAGTCAGATAAATTAGCCTTCCTCTTGGTATAGAGATCGTAGATAAGCCCCTCTCAATTTCAAAACTGCGTGGTACAAGTAGCTTTTATAGTCTGACAAGTAACGCTACAAAAAGAATTTGGCCAAAAGGGCACGCCAGGCGCTACTTAGTCGATCAAGGAAAAACGTCCCCATTGTTAGTTGCTTAGATAACAGGCGACTGCTTCCTAGGCCAACATGTTCAAATATTGAAAGTACCTCATTCCGACTATTGAAGAGTCTGCCAGATATCTTCACTGTGACTAACCTGCGTGGCATGCTACTTGGGTTAGATACTTTACCTTAGAGATATAAGTGTCAGTCCGATCAGTGGGTTTGCACTTTAGGCAAAATGGTTTAAAGAGGAGTAGCAGGTAAACTGCTACTCTGATATCACAATTGACCGGCAACGCTCTAAGTGTTTTGGTTTAAAGACCGACTATTCCTTTAACTTACCTACCGAGCTCAAGGCTGGATTAATACTAAAACAACAAATTAAATTACTTCCTTTATTTATTTATTTTACTTAAATATTTGCGGATTGAGGTCGAAATTACCTGAATTAGAAATAATCTCCAGGAATAAATATGTAAAAGCACCACTTCCATTTAGTTTTAAAATACTAAAACTAAATATTTGAAGGCCACTTTAAACATTTAGATCAGAGAATTTTTACTAAAATTTTTATTACTCAAAAGTAATTTTTGTTTTTTGCAAATTCCTCACGCTGCTAGAACTGTTCCAAAAATTCGCTAATAAAGCCTAGCAAAACATTTCAAAGTAAATTTTGGTGGAATAGCTTGCCAATGTTAATGCAATCGCCAAAGGTTACTGCACTCGCTTTTAAAAATACTCTAATTTTCTTAACAAATACTTGGCAAATTTTATGGAAATTTTAGTATTTACAGTCTGTGTCAGAAGAAAAGAACCGTTTTTTTTCTTGTAACTTCAAGATATATTTTGTTCTACTTTTTGTTGCATAATAGTCCCACTCAAGGGCTACGATGCCAGTGCTAACTCAGGTTAATGTCGTTTGAAACTTTTACCGAAGTTATCTTACGCCGTGACTGCAAAAGTGATTAAAGAATCGAAAAAGTTTGTTGTGATGTGGAATCAGCGGTATAAGGTGTACAAAAATTTTGATGACTTTACTGAGCGCGGCTTGAAGCGAGTGACGACAAAAAAGCAAGATAAAGTGATCACCCAACTTTTTAAGCGCGACCCTTCACAATTCTTGCTAAAAAGGGAATAGATGTGAGTATCAACACCATCGAACGTCGAATGAGGCGAATATATCCTATCGTCCCACATCATCAAAACCACTGCTCTGAGAAAAACACATTGAGAAACAAGAAAATTAAATCACAGTATTGGACTGGCCTTTCCAGTCCGCAGACGCAAACCTCATTGAAAATGTGGGAAATTATGAAAACGTATCTTGCCGGAAAGCCAGTCCATGATTTAAAGCCACTCGTGCTTCAAGGTTGCAAAATCTGATCCTCTTTGTCGACGGGCTACGCAGAAAATCTGGTTCAAAGCACGAAGAAGATGACAGGCTATACTCGACAACGATGAAGACTACACGGCTTATTGAGTAATTGCGACTCGTAGTTGTGTACATACTTTCACGTAAAAAATTTCAAAAAATATATATATCTTTTATACTTCATGAATAATTGCGGTTCCTTTTTTCTGACACAGACTGTATACCCCATTTTTACCTTGATGGG
>JAYXIM010019060.1:0-17359 GCA_037575425.1 Anastrepha fraterculus
TATTTTTTGTTATGTTGGCACACTCTTCATATAAGCGTGAGTGAAGTTTCATTTCATTCTGTTAATTCATTATTTGTTTACAAGCCCTTTAGTACCGACGTGCCACAGTATTTTCTACAAAGGAAAAAATCAAGTATCGCGCAGTGATGGAATTTATATTTTTGGGAGGTTTAAAAGCTAAGGAAATTTATGAGCGAATGCTGAAAGTATAGGGTTATCTAATAAGAGGTGTCATTTTGATATTCAAAGAAAAATGCTATTTTTTAATATAAATAATCGAATGCTTATTTTATTATAAAGAGGAAGGTAGGCTGTTAATAGTGGAAAATAACATCAGGCAAATGACAACCACGACCACGCTTACAGGACAATATCCTTTTCATGAAATTTTCCTTAACCGAATTGCAAAGTGGCTGCCTTGTGTCCTCGACAGCCTCACGAATTCCGACTTTGAGGTCTTGAATCGACCCTGGGCTGTTGGCGTAGACCTTCTCTTTCACGTGGCGCCAAAGAAAAAAGTCTCAAGGTGTTAAATCACAAGGTCTCGGTGGCCAATTGTGATCACCTCTTCGAGAGACATAACGGTCGGAAACTTTCCCCGTAAAAGAACAATGGTTTCGTTGCTTGTGTGGCACGTAGCGCCGTATTGTTGAAAATGAACGTTGTTCCGATCAATACCATCCAATTTCGGCCATAAAAATCGTTAATCATCTCTCGATAGCGAGATCCTGTTATTGGAAAACCCTTTATATAGGGACTTTTTGCCATGAATTAGTACAGTAGAAAGATGGGCTGCTGAATTTAGACGTAGTCGTACAAGCCTTGAAGACGATTCACGTCAAGGTCACGACAAGAGCAGAAAAAATACAGGATTTCGTATTGGAGAATCGTCGAGTGACTGAAAGAGATTTAGTAGAAGCCCTGGGCATCTCATTGATCAGTGTAAGCAATATTTTTACTGAAGTATTCCGCATTCGCTACCAATGGAACAAAAACACATTCGAATGCGACTTTCTCAGCAACAACAAAGTGGACTTTATGCGTCGATTCATCACAATGGATGAGACTTGGGTCTATCGAAATTTGAAATTTGAATAGGTCGAGCCAAGGAGCGTCAAGAGATTTGGTGGCTCCTAAAACACTCAGGCTAAAAAGCCCATTGTAATTAGAGCTCTGGAAAGAGGGTAGATAGTCAAGGAGGGAAGGAGAAAAGTATCAGAGAAAGAGATAGGAAAGAATAGAGACATAAATAAAAGTATTTAGTCCAGTTTTAGAGAACGAATGTTACTCATTCTCACGACATCCGAACCCAAAAGCGAGAACATTTACAGAGAAAAAGCTCCGTGCTATCCGCTCCCTGTAAACAAGCCAGGCAAATAGGATCTTCAATAATTCCAATGGTGGTCATATGCCTCCCATGGGTTTTGTCCTGTAATAATACCAACCATCAACGGAATGTCCTCCCTTCCAAGTTTTAGAAGAAAGAGCGACAGTTTTCTGTTCGAGCTTGTCACAAAACACTTTGCAGTTCTGCAGCGTTCTAGACGGGATAGACCACTTTTTCTAAATTGGTCTAAATTGTGATTCTAAATCAGAACAAAAGGCTAAAGAGTGATGTGCATCTGGTTCTTCGGTTCCGAAACGAGTTTGTGTTCAGAACTCGGCCAAGAAGGTGTTAGCATCAGTTTTTTGGGATGTGAAAGAAATTTTGCTTGTGGATTTGGATTGCAAACTGGTAAAACAATAAATTCTGAATATTATTGTAACCTTTTGGACTAGCTGAAGGCAATCATTTGTGAAAAATACCCAGTTTGCAAAATAAAAAAAATCCTTTTCATCAGGAGAATACACTGTGTCACCAAAGCATTTTGACAATGGCTAAAATCCATGAATTAAAGTGCGAATTGTTGGAGAATCCACCAAATTCACCAGACTTGGCCACTAGCGATTTTCATCTGTTTCCTCACCCAAAAAAGCGTTTTTATGCCCGAATTCTGTAAGCAGTCTCAAGTCACTAATTGAGACTTTTCGTGGTGAAATTTGATTTTGAGACTAGTTACAATTCAGTAAGCAATCTCACGTCATTAGTCTAAAAAAAAGTCACTAATTAGTGATCTACTTCTGAGCAGCTCACAAAACGAAAAATATGGAAGAGGAATAAATTATTTTATATATATTGCAAAAACAGCGCGAAAATGAAGCGAATTAATATGTTTTGGGTAAAAATTTCTTAAGAACACGAATAATTGTGTATTTATTGACGTTTTAGAAATATGCGTGGACGGATTCCGGCAAGTTTACGCAGCACGAAAGACCCATTCCTTCTGGAAGAAGACGTTTTCAGGAGGTTTTTTAGATTCCCGAAATCCTTCTGTTGGGAACTTATTCAAGATCTCAAACCACTTGACAAGTTTGAGCGGAATTCCCAGCTCGTTCATTTCAACGGAATGTATATAGAGGTGCAAATCAACATTTATCGATTATTAATTTTGTTTGTCTCAATTGAATTGTTGATAGACCGATTCAGGTAAAAGGTTTATAAAACAGAAATTAAAAATGTTATTTTGTATGAGCTTAGTAATATTCATATTCTTTATGTTTTTGATGAAGAATTTCGCTTGGTAAATGAGTTTAAAAAATTCCATTACATATGGAATCGATATGTGAATTTTTGCTCAACTTTTTGACTATTTCTAGCCAATACGTGCCATCAGCTGACTGTCTATTTATTTTCACCATGATATTTGGTGAAATTCTTGTGACTTTCCCTTACTGAATAGCAAAATCGTCTCAAGTCACAAAAAGAGTCACTAATTTATAATCTCAATTTTAGTGACTTGAGATGAGATTCGCTTACAGAATTCGGGCATTAATCAAATGATCAGGTCATAACGCTGTGGAAGCGTATCTTGCAGCCCTTCCAGATTCTCACTTTAGGGACGGAAATCATAAATTGAAATCTCGTTGGAACGAGAGTATTGACAGGGAGACTATACTGAAAGATAATAAAATGTGTTCCAAACCATAAAATTGTGTTTTTCTTATCGAACTGAAAAACTTATTGAACAACCTAGTGTTCATTTTTAAATATGTTTGTGCATACGCCATATTTAACCCTTCTGTTCTGTTACAAAAAGCTACGGTTGTGTTGTTGGGGTCGTATAATTCATTCATATATTCATTATTGATAAGAGTAGAAATAGTGTATGGAAGTGCAATGTGTCATGTGTCATCAAATTCTATTTTGCATGATTATTGCATTAAGTTCTTGGTAGTGGTAATTCGATACTGAGCGCAAAGCAGTAAAAGGTTTTGCAGCCAATTGAACTGCGACAAATAGCGCATCTTCTTATCTACTCATTTTACATGATTCATGATTCCAATGTTCAATGGATTTACAGTGGCTTACATCTTATTTCATGCAGGCGAACTACTAAAACTTCGATTGCTGTATTTTGAAAGCGAAAACTTTTTTTGAAAAAATTTAAATATCAAATAATTTATACGCAATTGCAGTATAAAAAAGGTACTCGTATTTTTTAAGCTTTAAATAAAAAATTAAAAAAAAAAAAAACACAGAACAGTTAAAAATTTTATGTCACAGCTTATTTCATGCAGTATTCATTTTTTCTTAAATTTAAGTTAAACTTATGATTTAAAAATGATTCAGCACTTTGTGTGGTATCCTTTGGCTTTATTAACAGCTTTTAACCTTTCTGGCATTGACTCCACTAGCTTTTTCGTTACTTCCGGCCCGATTGTGTTCCACTCCTCCAAAATTACGGTTTTTATCTGATCTCTATTGCTTATGTGATGTGTGCGGATTTTTGTTTCCAGTAATTACCATACCATTACATTGCCATCACCATGTTTCACAGTCGGTTTTATGTTGCTTTTGTGGAGCTCTATATTAGGTTTCCGTCAGACGTAAGACATTTCATCTCAGCCGAATAGGTTGAATTTGGACTCGTCAGAAAATATTACCGTTTTCCAGAAATGAAAATCTTGAATTTCGAGCTCTCTGGCGAAGGCAACTCGGCTCAATTGATTTTTTTTTTTATGAATGGCTTCTTTCGCGCTACACGAATGGCTTCTTTCATGCTACTCGACCATTAAAGTTCTTTTCACGTAGTACCCGTCGCACTGTTTCGACGCAACATGATTTGCCCACTTCCTGCTGAATTTCGTTTAGCAGTTTTGGAGCCGATAGCATTGGGGTTTCTTTTATTTTTCGAACAATTAAACGCTCATCCCGTTCGTCAAAAATTTTATTTGGGGCATATCGGCCTTTATTTTGCACCCGATTTTCATGAACGAAGCGTTCAATGATACTTTATACTGTAGCACTACTCAATCAAACTATTTCCGCAATTTTTCGCTAAGACTTTCCGCTTTGAAAATGCTTGATAACCAGTTCTCGCTGTTCAATCGTAGTACGTCGGTCCATTTTTATTTATTTTTATATTGTCCACCTGGCGATCACAAACATATTGAAAATTGCATAGAACAATAACTAGAAATTCAAAATACCGTTAAACAAGCGACTAGCCGCCGCCACAACATAAGCAAGTGCTCGCATGAAATAAGCTGTGAGCAAAGATACCGCATTGTGGTTGCATTTCATCCCGTAGTGTGAGTGGGACTGTGCTGTGAACCACTGTAAATGCAAGCTTAAATTTTCCGATTTATTGCAGTCTGAAATACAGTCCGGTTCACTTGAATAGAGGCACTCAGTTTGCCTATATTATTTGCGCATTAAAGTTGGGAAAAATGGATCGTTTTTTTAAACATCCATTGGAATTGGCCGAAAATTTCTTAATTCTAATAAAATGGGAAAGCAGAAAGGTTTAACAGATCGTGAAAAAGGACAAATCGATATCTTGACCTTAGAGGGGTTTTCAAATCGCTAAGTTGCCCAAAAGGTTGGTCGTCGTCATACGTTCAATAAAATCGAGCTCTAACTTGAGTTTAATAAGAGAACTGGGTCTGGATGAGGTACTGTAAAGAGTAGAGAGCACTAGAGACCATGGAAAGAGGCACCTTCCCCATTAAAGGACCGGATATTCTAGGCGCCACCTTGTATAACCAATCGGGCATACATAGGGGTACTTGCTTTGAACACGGAACCATCGCAGTGATTACTTTAATGTTAAGAGCGACTGAACTGACATAGTCGCACATATTTCAATCTGTTAAATTTCCGTAGTTAAAGAGCCTTATATAAGGTGGCACAAAAATAATCATTGGTTTTTTTTTTAATAACTTGTTTTTGCTAAATAATAAATATGATTAACGTACGATTACATTTGCAAAAAATATAAGTTTTTTGATAGGGTTGATTAATTTTGCGCCACCTTGTATAACCAATCGGCCATACACAGAGGTACTTGCCTTGCACATGGAACCATCGCAGTGTTAAATTTCCGTCGTCAAAGAACCTTATATGATATAAGGTGGCACAAAATTAATCATCCATTTTTTTTTAAATAACTTTTTTTTTGCTAAATAATAAATATGATTAACGTACGACGCCATTTGCAAAAAATATAAGCTTTTTCATAGGGTGATTAATTTTGCGCCACCTTGTATAACCAATCGGCCATACACAGGGGTACTTGCATTGTGTGCAGAGGACACCTGCCTTCTTTTCGTATAAAAAACACGCGCTAACTTGACTCAAAATTAGCAATGCTGTAACACCATTAAATCTTGTTAGTAAATGTAAATAAATATAAATAAATAAAAAAATACTTGTAGTTACCAGTTATTTAAATTTTTTCCTGCATTTATATGTCGTTAGTTTTATTTGTCTTATAATTGCGTCATTAGTCTTTTATTTTAGTGATTCGTTGTTAGTCATAATTGGCTTTTGCTGGCAGTATTTGTGATTTGTCATCACGAAGTTGTGTGTGTATGTGTGCTGTGTGGTGTGACAGGCAATATTGCGGAATAACTTGTTTTGTGCGAATGTGCAATTGAAGCTCTTTGTTATTGTTATCATTTTGCGTATTAATCCCTATTTTATATGAAATTCGTACTACAAATAAATCATCCCTTCTTTCTCTTCCTTTCTTTCAGATGCCACCAGACCCAGCTGTAAGTAAATGTTGAACACGTACAACTTTTCACAGATCATCGTAAAAGCGTTGTCCATTAAGCATTAGCATTTTAAATGTCATACATACAAACTTTCTCCAGGTGTAAGTTCTGTCACAATATTTCCAAAAAGTCTAGCGTTAAAAAAGTGATCGCGTGAATATGATAACACATGGGCTGAAAAGTCCCGGGCCTAACAAAGAAAGCATGTTTTTTCTTGTTCAAAGTTAGCTTTCTTCATCAATGTAATTTCTTTCAAGAATAATGCATTCAAGCGCCGCTCTAACATTTCAACACAACTTTTGTAGAACGATTTGCCTTTTGCCTCAAAATATATCTCAGTTTCAGCGATAACCTCTTCATTCGAGCGAAATTTCTTACCGGCGACAATTTTTTTTAGGTCTACAAACAGGTAGTAGTCGCTGGGAGACAAATCTGGCGAATACGGTGGATGCGCGAACAATTCGAAGCTCATAGTTTTGCCACTGTTTTGATTGACTTGTGACACGGTGCGTTGTCTTGATGAAACAAAATAGTGAGAAAACGCGGCACCCACTTTGAACAGAGCTTTCTGATAGTCAAAACCTCTTGTAATATAAAGCCAGGTCCTTCTTTTGATTTTGTGGATTTGTTCGACGTTTTCTGGTGTTACCGCCTCAATTTGGCGTCCACTGCGTTGTGCATCATCGGTGTCTCTACGACCATGTTTGAAGTCAGCAAACCATCGTTTTATTGTTGCTTCTGATGGAGCGGAGTCCTCATAACAATTTTCAAGCCATTGCTTCGCTCGAACGGTATTTTCCACCAGAACTAATGAATAGAATATCAAGAAATTTTAATCAGCTGACTGGAGTCTAGTACCATCAATGTGTTGGTCCGGGACTTTTCAGCTCATGTGTTATTATTGGGACGACTCGACTCGAGTCTCTCGACTATTGAATTCAAAAATCTTCTTAAGCTCAAAATTTGAAACTGTGATTGGCTTACGGATACGCGATAGCGTGAATTATATCTGAGCTTCTGGGTGAGCTTCTTTACATGTTTCTTTATTTGAGCTTTATAGCTCATAAGGTTTGTTAGCGCACATCATTATGGACTAAGAGTCGCTTTCAGGACCGTCTCTGACGACGCGATTTGCGTTATCGCTGGAAAACTCCCTATGGATATACATGCACGGGAAATGAGTAATCTCTATGACAGGCAGGGAGCAAAGTCATCAAAGGAGGAAAGAGCTACAGAACGGCTTCAATCCATAGAAGAATAGCAACATAGATGGGATCTATCAGTCACCGGATATTAGACTCATAGCCTTATACCTGAAATTGCATCATGGGTGATCAGGAAACACGGCGACGTTGTTTTTTATCTAACGCAGTTTAAGCTAACAGGCAACCCCTACTGCTCACACTGTTCCAACACGATCCAAGATGCAGAGCATGTGATCTTCCAATGTGATCGTTTTCGAGACGACCGTCAAACACTGGAGGTGCTACTTGCTACCCTTGCAGGTGAACAATCTGATAACAGCCATTTGTTAAGACATATTCAGAAAAATACAGTCAACACGATGATACCAGACGGGAACAAATCGGATATCGAATGCTTCCGATGTTCCTTTTGCTCCAAAAAGTGGAGCAATCGAGAGTATAGACGATAGAAAACCTTCATATGTCAAAAGGAGAGGACGCAGGAACCAATTATGGTTAATGAACACAAACTTGGCGCAGATAGAGACATAAGAAGACGAGCCCATAGCAGGAAGCTGGCTACAAATATGTTGGACCCAGACGTGGATGAATAGAAGTGGTCCACTTCATGGATGCTGTTCTGGGCCCGCTCGAAGTAATACAGTAGTTCCGGGAAGGGAGTCTCCCCAAAAGAGGAGGAGGCCACTCAACACAGTAGACGACGGTCGCTGTAAGTGCGAAGACAGTTTGAGCCCTACCTCACCCATCAACAAAAAAAAAAGACAGACAAGCGCACATCAATACCTTGGATAAATTTATTGAGCCTTGTGACTCGTTGAATCTTTAGATGAGTCTTTCTCTTAGAGGTAGAACGTGATGTGAAGCGTTGGGTCTTATGTCCAAAAACGCAATGTGCTGCATACTTACCGGCGGGATTGAAATTAAGTTATTTACAAATTTGGCCTTTTAAACTCTGGCTGTAGATAAAGGGTGATCAATCATGAGGTGCTTTTTTCAATAGTTAAAAAAAAACAAAAATGTAAATTATGTTCAAAACCTTTATTTATCATTTGAAAGGACATTCTTTGACATTTACTTTTTGAATATGACTTCATCCAAATGTTGGCCGCAACTACGCTTAAGGTGGTCCATTCTGAAGGTCCAATTTTCAATCACTCGTTCGAGCATTTCGACTGGTATGTCGTGAATAACACGCGTAATGTTGGCTTCCAGAGCTTCAATCGTAGCTGGTTTATCAGCATAGACCTTGGACTTCACGAATCCCCAAAGAAAAAAGTCCAAAGGTGTGATATCACAAGATCGTGGTGGCCAACTCACAGGTCCTAAACGTGAAATCAGCTGCTCTCCGAAATGACTTCTCTATAAAGTCATTGTTTCACGAGCTGTATGGCAAGTGGCTCCGTCTTGTTGAAACCAAATGTCGTAGAGATCATTAGATTCAATTTCAGGTAGCAAAAAGTCCGATATCATGGTACGGTAGCGAGCACCATTCACAGTTACGTTGCGGCCATCATCATTTTTGAAAAAATATGGACCGATGATTCCACCAGCCCATAAACCACACCAGACCGTTGTTTTCTCTGGGTGTAAAGGTAGCTCTTGAACCTGTTCTGGTTGCTCTTCATCCCAAATACGGCAATTTTGCTTATTGACGTAACCATTGAGCCAGAAATGCGCCTCATCGCTGAACAAAATTTTGCTCGAAAACAGCGGATCTTCTTCAATCTTTTCAAGAGCCAAATCAGCAAAACGGTGACGTGCAGGAAGGTCATTTGGCTTTAGTTCTTGTACGAGCTGTATTTTGTATGCTTTTAAATGAAGATCCTTCCGTAAAATTTACCAAGTTGTTCCATATGACAGTCCAAGTTGCTGAGAACGGTGCCGAATCGATTCATCGCGGTTTTCACGTACACTCTCTGCTACTGCCGCTATATTCTCAATGCTTCTTGCTGGACGTGGTCTATTCGGTCGAGAATTATCCACCAATGAATGTTCGGATTCAAATTTGTTGATGGTATGTCGAATAGCAGGCCGATTATGTTGACCATAATGCGGTCTAAGCGCACGAAAAACATTTGTCACAGAACGCTGATTTTCATAATACAGTTGAACAATTTGTAGACGTTGTTGCGGTGTGAGTCTTTCCATGATGAAATGCCAAACGCTGTTCAACAAATCCACGATGACAGTTTGCCACAACTCGCGCGCGATCTGTAAAAAAACGCAAATGAAAAAAACTCCTCTTAATTGATCACCCGTTATCTACAGCCAGCCAGAGCGGTTAAGGTAATGAGAAAATTGTTGGAATTTAGGTTGACGCACTGTTCCAGACTGTCGAAGAAAGGAGCACCCAGTGAACTTAATCATCTTGTTGCTAAACCCCGACATTTACAGAGAAAGTGCACAACAGTCTCCTTCTCTGAAAGGCCCCCACAGCTTCTGCAATGGTGGTTAAATGGTAAACCTAGTTTTTCCGCGTATGTGCCGATCGACCAATGACAGGTAAACAAAGCTACGAGTTTGGAAATTGAATGGCGTGGAGCCCCCAAGACCTTCTGAGTACTCCGTCTATTGTACTGGGGCCAAAGGATTTTCGAAACAGCACATGAAGAAATGGAGCTCTATCTTTTCTGCGCTTTCTTGAGAAATAAGTTGTGCAATTACTCTTCAGCAAGAGTCAGGGGTACCAGCTTCGGTACAGATTTTCCCCTCATTCCAATCCTGCCTACTTGAAAAGATTGCCCTGTTTGCCAGTTTGAAATTTGGAAATTTGTCCGAAGTTCAGAGAAATATGGTGTTAACTGCACAAAAATGAGACCATGTGTCTTGAGACATTGTCTCCAGAGGCCAACCATCTTTATCCTGAGAAACGATGGAAATAACGTAAAAGCCGATGGGAAATAAGTGCAAAAGCACATTCAGGGCAACACTGGGGCAAATCCTACATTCTCCGGTGATGACAGCTTATGCAGTCCTTTGCACCCTGCCCAATTTAGTGATATTTTAACCCTTCCAAAGAGCTTTCCACCAAACCAGGCATTGACTGAACTACTACGCGTTCTACATTCACAGCACGGCCTGTGGCTTGAGTTCCCATATTTTGTCGAACATAGATTTTAAATCCAACGAAGAATCTCTTTTGCCAACAAGTGCTCCTTTGGACAAGTAGTAGTAAAGTCGTTTCTCGACAAGCAGAACTAACACTCTACAAGGTTCTCATCATGGCCATCCTAACGTATGGCGCAGAAGCTTGGACGATGATAATATCCGATAGGGCGTCTTTTAAAGTGTTTGAGAAAAAGATTCTGCGCAAGATTTTTTGAGCTTTGTACGTTGGCAACGGTGAATAGCGCAGGCGATGGAACGATGAGTTGTATGAGCTTTACGACGACATAGACATCGCGCAGCGAATAAAGATCCAGCGGCTACGTTGGCCGGATCTGGTCGTCCGAATGTATACAAACGTTATGGCTCTGAAAGCGGTATCAGCTGGTGGTAGCATAGGAAGAGGAAGGCCTCCTTTACGTTGGAAAGATCAGGTCGGAAAGGACTTGGCTTCTTTTGGCTCTGTCTGATGGTGTGGCCGTTTAGCACGAGAAAGAAACGACTGGCGTGCTTTGTTAAACTCGGCGAAAATCGCGTAAGCGATTATCGTGCCAATTAAGAAGAAGAAAATTTGCAGGATTAGAAACTAATACTGGCGCTCTTTAACCGATTGTCAATGTGTAGTTTCCAATGGAGTTTGGAGTCAAGTATCGCTTCAATATACCTAGTTTCCGATGAAAGCTGGAGAACGTGGTTGTTTAATTTGTGAAGTCTAAAGTGTAGCGGTTTGAAGTGTAAAAGTTTTGACTTTATCTATCATCTTCTATCTTCTTATCTATCTTATATCAAAATAACACCTCTTATTGGAAAACCCTTTATTTCAAGTTGTTGTATAAACGTAATATATCTGTACGTTTTTTCATGACATCTACTGTATGTAAAATTGTGACAGAACTTACCATTGACTTAAGTATGTATTTTATGTAGCTTCTATTTGTTTGTGTTTCTGTGTATCGGTGCAAGGGCTTTTAAGGAGCACAATATTATATCTGTGAACTTCAAGTTAATTTAAAATTGTTTAATCACGTAAAATTTCTTTTGTTTGTTTGCCTTACCGCAGCCGAAGCTTGTCAAAATTTTTGCACAATTGAATATTTGTCCAAGGTTTTTCTACTTCTTCACCCATTCATACGCACTTACACGCATACAAACGCGCTTGAGAGCTTCAATAGTAAACTAACAAATAAATCGCGTATTTTATGTAACGCCTAACGAACATAAATACATGCATACATAAATACATCCATCCATACATTTAAGTTATCCACACCACCTAATCCGACATTCGCTTTTTGCGATAATTTTTATTAATTTAATATCGATTTTTTTACTTTTCTTATTTTACGTTAATTATTATATGTTTTTGGTTCCCCAAGGGGCAGATGTACTTTCTGCATTTAGAAACTATCAAACTACTAGGCTTGATGGCTCGCGGCCCCGTGGCGCCTGTAAGTTTTTTGCCAACACTTTTTTTCCGCTCATCCGAAAGTACAAATCAATCAAAACAACCACAAAAGCAATTCGATAATTCAAAATTTTTAAAAGGAAAAGGATTTCCTACGCATTCAGTTTAACACCCGCACATTGTGTTTAGAAGTTTACGGCGGCGCTACTAATGAATATTCATTGCCATTTCATAGGTGGTTAGGTTAATGCTATGCAAAAAATAAAATTAAAATAAAAATAAACAGCATTAAATCAATAATAATTTTTCTTTTTTTTTTTCCTCTCTTTCTTTTGCTATATTTCTTATCTTTCACTTCGCATACGTATTTACGTATTTATCTTTACTCTTTCCTCTACGCGCGTATGGCTTCGAAAACCTGTAGTGAAATGCACTTTCAACGAGGCTGGCGCCAAGGAGCACATCATAAATGT
This sequence comes from Anastrepha fraterculus, assembly GCA_037575425.1. NCBI lineage: Eukaryota > Metazoa > Arthropoda > Insecta > Diptera > Tephritidae > Anastrepha > Anastrepha fraterculus. The sequence goes on from JAYXIM010019060.1 coordinate 12,288, forward strand.
TCTAATGGAGTTCGTGCTCGGTGATAATCCGAAAATCGTGCTTGACAAACTGCAACAGGAGGGCACTACCGCCGCTGTGTGCGGCAAGGTGTTCAAAAATGGCGAACCCACATACAGTTGCCGGGAGTGCGGCATGGATCCCACTTGTGTGTTGTGTGTGAATTGTTTCAAACAGTCTGCGCATCGTTACCACAAGTACAAGATGTCGACTTCGGGTGGCGGTGGTTGCTGTGATTGCGGCGATGAGGAGGCATGGAAGAAGGATCACTATTGCGAGGAGCACTTGGTAAGTTGAATTCATTGCTTTCACTGGGGGAACAACAACTGGGTGGTTTTTGTAAATTTACGAAGAAAAAAGTAGAATTTAAGTGTAGTCGGGTGCCTCGCTAAAGAAAGTTGCAGTTTTTTCGCCGAACTCCTAAAGTTTATTTATTTTAAGATTTACGTGAGCTATGCCGATTTGAAAGTATTTGCAAAAATCGAGTTTTTTCTTATAAATAAAATTAGTTTTTAAAAATATTTTTTTTTTACAATCAACTCAGATAAAAGAAGAGTTTAAATTAAAAAAGAAAGACTGAAACTGACTAAAAGAATTTAGCAAGGGAATTCTACATCAATTTCCACTCATACAAAACTGCGTATTTTCAACTCAAATGTAAAATCGGTTTTGTATGGTTGTGAGACCTGACTCATGACAGTCTTCCTCGGAAATAAGCTGCAGGTTTTTGTCACCAAATGTTTAAGACGTTTATTGTGTATTTGGTGGCCCAGAACAATCAACAGCTCTCTATTGTTTGGGTGAATTTTAAGCAGGTAGTGAAAGTTAAGTAGAGGAAGTAAAGGTGGATTGGCCATACACTTTTAAAGGATCCCACAGAAATATGCAGGCAAGCACTCGATTGGAACCCGCAATGCAGTAGAAAAAAAGGACGCCTTAGGTGCATTTGGAAGAGAACTCTCGAAAAATAAATTTAAGGCTGCAGAGAGATATTTCGAAGAAGTCAAAGTCATTGCGAAGGATCGTGTCCGTTGGAAGCGTTTTATAGAGGCTCTATGTCCCATCAGGGAGGTCAGGAATTGAGTGAACTTGGTACTAGTGAGGCGCTAGGCTCCTTTTTTAACGAAGTTTTGTGTTTTTTGCATATTTAGAGAGGCTAAAACTTCCGTAATTTTGTGTCAAAATTTCAAGCAAATCTGAGGAAAACTTAAATCGAGTTTTTCTTATAAGTAAAATTAGTCTTTAAAAATATTTTTTTTTTTCAAAAATTCACCTTAGTTAAAAGTTTAAGCTCAAAAGAAAAAAACCGAAACTGACTTAAAGAATTTAGTCAGAGGCCACTTGGTATTGGTGAAGTGTTAGGCTCACTTGACTGATTTTTTTTTTTAAACAATTTTTTTTTTTTTTTGCATATTCAGAAAAATATTTAATCATTCATAATCAGAATGGGATTTTTGGTGATCCTTTCAATTCTGTCCAGCTGACGTAAATCTGAGTACCTTTTCGAAATATTTTGGTGGAAGTATTAAAATTTGAGTTTTGGTTTCTGTATTTTCTACAAACTTTGGCGCTTTGAGCTATATGGCTTTTGTTGTGGAATGCATTATACTTTTATAAAAACAAGAAATTAAATAAAAAAAACCAAGAAATTAAATACAAAAAAAAAACCAAAATGTTAAAACTTGGTAATACGTCGCGCTCCTATTATTTTGCGCTCAGCTGTTTGTAAAGGGTATTTCAAAAGGCGCGCGTAGATGCTTTTTGAATCTTCCGTTGGGCACCCGGATTAGCATTTACATGCATTTGTATGGGAATTTGTGGCAAATGCGCCACATTTATAATTAATTTTCACGTATCGCAGGTATATATTTTTAATTTCTTACCTTTTTCATAGGCTTTGGCATGCATTGAGCTACCTACAGAAGCAAAAATAATCGCAGAAAATATTTTGGTTTGTGAAAAAATGATTTTTTTGTTTCGCAGGTTTAGAAAAAGGTGTCCAACGGAGAGTTAAAATAAATAATATAAACATTTAGATTCTCTCAGGTTTCATTATTTGTATGTAAAACACGGCTCTTAACAATTCTATATAAGAAAAATGACAAAATTTACATCTACAGTTAAATCCGCCAGCCAGATTCTCAAGAGAACGTTCACTTTTCGGTCTGTCAGTCGTTTTTCTATCCTCGACAGAACCAGTTTTCTGAAATTTTTTCACCAACCCATGAATTGTCGACTCATTCAAACGATTATTTCCACCAAAAAATCACGAATTTTCGATATGTTGATCGATCTTACAGGATCATTTTCATAATAAGTTTCAATAATTTTAACGCGTTGTTTTATCATTTTTTTTTTGTATCCGATGCGGGAATCTTACATAGATACCGCCAACATCAGCCTAGACGGCATGCACGATTCATACTGCTAGCTAAAGGTACACCCCATTTGGTACCACGCACAGTCAGTATTATTTTACTAAGCTGGGCTTGCGAAGCAGTACACATAAGTACTAAACCCTTAACTTTAATACTAAATCCTGGACCATTTATGTCTCTTCATATAAAAATTGCTCTACTCTCCATTGTTTGGTTGTCTTCTTTCTGTGCTGCGCTGCCCTTATTTCTTCCGCATTTGCAGAGCAGTTTTTCATTTTGGCAAACACCATCTCAAATGTGCTTGACCTCTTTCTTTAACTATCGTTTCTATAATCGTCCTTAGGGTCACATATCTCGAATAGGAAAAGAAGACATATTCCGCATTTTCACTGCAGCTACCGCTGAACGAACACTCCATTGCGCCATCCTGACCAAATCTGTGAAGGTACTCTCTGAAGCAGCCATGTTCCGTCAGGCGTTGTGTCAGATAGAAATCAATTTCGCCATGTCTACGCTCGATCCATGTCTAGACCGATAAGTCTGTGTGCCCACCTCCCTTTTGTTGCTAAGTCTCAGCGATTTTGCCACTCATCTATGCTCCTCTGTCTTTCTTCTTTGCGCGCGTCAGCCGTAAGTCGTCTATTTAGGCTTTTGTTTTAGCTTTGTCATATATTCTGCCCAGTTCGCAAGCCACTTTGTCCGGCGTCATAATGCCCGATATGACACTCACTGCTTCATATGAGACCGTTCTAAAAGCACAGGCAACTCGAATGGCGCTTTCCCTCGAAACTATTTTCATCTTCTTGGAGTAGAATTTCTGTATCAGAGCTTTTCCCATATGGGTGCTGTATACATAAGTGAGGACTGGCTATTTTTAGCCAGGAGCGCTTTTCTGGTGGTTCTAAAGGTGTGAAATTGTGTATCTGTCTACTTGACAAATGTCAAAGATGACATAAAAAATTGTATCGTCTAGGAATTATTAACTACTGACATCTAGGCGTCACTTAAAGAAGACCCTTTATATATGAAATATTTGAAATTAGGTTAGGTTAGGTTTTTGTGGCAGTCGGTTTAGAATAGCCAACTCACTTAGATCAGGTAGGTCCGTTTTGGTATCACTGTGTAACTCAGGAGCCTCAGTGTTTATGCATCATTGGAACCATTTAGACGCTCTTATGAAGCGTAGGATAGATTTTATTCCAAACCCGGATAGTTCCGTAAGAGAGTCAAAAAAGTGTTTTCCTAACAATCTAACAGGAAGTGTTCTACTGTTTCTTTCTCTTCCTGGTCTCTACAACTTCTGCAGTATTCACGAAAAAATACTCCTAGCCTAGAAGAGTGTCGCAAGCCACGACCTTCGAGATATTTTTTTTTGAGAGGTTGAGCAATTTTCCTGACCTTTTTTCATCGATTTGCGGCCAAATTAGCCTGGTTGTAACACAAGTATTTTCTTTTCTACATGACCTCCATTGGCCTTTTGGAGAATATTATTTTTATCCTTAATTTGCAAGTTCCCATAGGAATTCCAATTTGGCCTCTGTTTTCAAGCAGTGGAAGATTAGTCCCCTTTCTGGCTAGCTCATCGGCCTTGCAATTTCCTTCAATATCGCTATGCTCCGGAATCCGTATAAGTCTAAGCTTGAAGACGGTGCTAATATGATTTAGAGCTACCAGGTATTCCTGAGCAACCTTTGATCTCATTTCTCCATTTAATTTGATGGCCGCCTGGCTGTCCGAGGAGATATTTATCGTAGTTTTTGTTACGGCGTGTTTGCTAAGCTACATAGTTACCTCCTTCATGGCTAAGACTTCTGCCTGGTAGACGCTACAGCAGTCCGGAAGAAGGACAGATAATTCTAGTTCTAATTCTTTTGAAAAAACTCCATAGCCTACTTTATTTTCTAGCTGGGATCCAGCCAAGGCGCATTCTTTAAATGTGGTGGCTAGGCCGGGTCGATTTGTGGGGAGGCAAAAAATCGCCCATTGCTCTGTGAAAATCATATTCTAGGGATCAAAATAAGAAACTTTGCCGAAGGAACTATACCTCTAAAACGAATTCTGATGTCCCCCAATTTGGGTCGAACTTTGTAGTTTCTTTTCTCATGTAAAGGCCAAAAATGGTGATATTTTGAAATGATTGTATGGGGAACCATACCACTGTGTGCCACTGTCATGGGTGGTGGCATTAGAGCAACAACAATATTTTATACGTTTGATTGTCACGGCAAAATATTGGAAAAGTAGAAAACATATAATGAATTCGCCTTGCTTCATTCTGTGCTGACACCCACATGGACAAGGCGAAAGAAAAAAAAAAAAACAAATCGGCTCATTTGCCGATACCACCTTTAATATATTCGCCTTGGATCCATCTGTGTGAAAATTGATTTCCATTCTTCTCCATAGTTTTTGAAATTTGCCACTCTCTTCTTGACGGGATGTTAGTCTTGAAGCGCTTGTCGAAGGTGGGTTTCTTCGGGCAAGAGTAGTCGATTTCTTGATTATTATTATGTTAGTATAGAAGCGTGGCCGAACCGCCGAAACCGAAATCCATTTTTCGTTAAAGTAGCACAAAAAATGGTTTTGCGCGAGAAAGTATGACCGCATAAACGTTTTGCCCGATGCAACTTAGTTGACATTCAATTGTCTCATTGGAAGGTTACATTTTTTCTTACAAAATCACTAAATTCATTTGC
>JAYXIM010019061.1:0-17223 GCA_037575425.1 Anastrepha fraterculus
AAATTTACTTCCTTTGTAAACAACAGGCATATCAGTACACATTTAATTTTTGTTGCTCTATGCACAGCAAAATTTTTAGCTAAAGCCTTAATGAAAGTTCCCATATCTAATTTGTTCAGAATGCCAGCTTTTTAACACACTTTTATTAGGTCGGGTTGCATGTATGTATGTATGTATGTATGTAACGGAATCTTTGAGCTTAATTTTCACTGACTTCTAAACATCTGATCGACTTGAAATTTTGCACACCTATCAAGGACCGATGACAATGCAATAATTTTATAAAAGTTTTCCATTATCCTTATTGGGATTGCCAGGATTAATATTTTCTTTTTTTACCTGTGGGCAAAAAGTAAGGTGAAAAATCTTTATTTATTCTTGTAAATCAATTTCATCCCCTTGAAAATAATGCCCTCTCGATGAAATACACTTATGCCAACGATTATTCCAATCCCCGAAACATGCCAAATAGTCCATTTCCGGTAGTGGTCTCTTGAGTTTTGGGAATAGCCAGAAGTCACACGGAGCCAAATCAGGCGAATACGGTGGTTGCGGAACGATATGTGTGGAATTTTTGGCGAAATAATCACGAAGAACGATGCAGTGTGAGACATGTGAGATAAATTTTCCATTATCCTTATTAGGATTGCCAGAATTAATATTTTATTTTTTTAACACACTTTTATTAGCTCGGGTTGTATGTATGAATGACTGTAACGGAATCTTTGAGCTTAATTTTCACTGGCTTCTAAAAATCTGATCGACTCGGAACACACAACATAGATGACTAGATGGGAAACTCTTTTTCTCGTGAGAGCGCTGAAAAATGTACATTTCTTATAACATTTGCCAATATTTGAAAGTGAAGCAAAATGCATCCCACGCTTTTAACTCTAATTTGAATTACTCTATTTGTATCTTAATTTTTGTTATAATTCTGTTCTGAGGTAGTTGACTATGACTGATCCTTCGATTTGCTATTACTTCATTATAGGTCCCTTTGTCATTAAAATTTATTTTCTACTTTTTAGTTCGATTAGCAATAAAAGCGTGTTTTTTAGTTTTTTTAAACTATTTTTTATTCTTTTATTGTAAGTAACGTAAATTTTCTCTTTGTCTTTATGAGACCGCGCCATGCAAAAGTTAACGCAAACCTGTCATTTTATCAACAAATGTATTCCCCTAAATTCATTCAGCTGATTTAATTTGAAAAATGTTATTACCAGAATTGCATCTCCGTTACTTCCCCGAGCTTTATTCTCAAAAATGCAACGTAAAAAGGGTAAAAGAGAAGGACAAAACAAAAAATGTTACAAGTATCGAGGTATACATTTTTTAATGTCGCAAGTACGGAGAACGGAATGAAAAAAAAAAAAATTATCGCAAGTATCGAGGGGTCCAAAAATCGAGTTTCTACTGTAGTTGGAAGTTTCAGATGCTTTGTGTTAAATTCATATTGTTACTCAAAAAAGCAGGCGGGGGATAATCGAACAAGAATTTTAGTGATATAGCTATGTATGTGTTGTTGTAACTAACTTAACTTATGTATGCAATTTACATAAAGAGCGATGGTCCGGTCTAGAACGCTGCAGAACTGCAAAGTGTTTTGTGACAAGTCCAAACAGAGTCCGAACTGTCAAGGTTTCTACTAAAACTTAAAAGGAATGACGTTCGGTTGATGGTCGGTATTATTACAGGACACAGCCCATGGGGTTAGCATATGACCACCATTGGAATCATTAAGGACCCAGTGTGCCTGTCTTGCTTGGAAGAGGCGGATAGTACTGAGCACCTTCTCTGTGACTGTCCTGCCTTTGCTAAAGCACGGCTACAAGTTTTGGGTTCCGATGTCGTAAGAATGAGTAACATTCGTTTTCTAAAACTGGAGAATATTAACAGATTTGCTAAAGAAGCTGGAAAAATCTCACAGGACTAACTATGTACTTCTGTTTCTGTCTCTGTCTCTATTCTTTCCTATCTCTTTCTCTGATAATTTATTGTGACCTGACCAGAGCGGCTGACGTCGAAAAATAGCAATTTTGAAAGGGTACTGGGTAAAAGTATAGCTCCTCTACTTTTATTTGTGAGGTGATTTGAGGTCCCAGACCGACTCCAACTAGCCAATGACTTAAGCAGAATTAAAAGCCAACCTTTGACGTGGAATCGCCGTCATATCAGAAGAGATATTGGCCAATGTGTGGGAAAACGCAAAAGAGCATATTTGGCCGCCAAGGGAAAGTGTCGCTATTTGCGACCATCTTCAAAAAGTAGTTGCACTACAAATGTAAAAAATAAATTACTACTTAAATATCGGTTTTATGTTTTGAAAATTAACTTTATGTGACTTCGATTTAGATGCCGTTTTCCTACTCCTGTTCTCATTTCAATTTCCATTTCACAAGTTTCAATGTGTAGTCGATAATATAGTCGACATATCTTCACTTCATTTCATTACATTTTTTGATATAAATTATTTCAATGTTGTTGTTGTTGTAGCAGCATAAATATTTTCCACACATGCACGGGGAATGTTGCTGAAGTGACAGTCCGCGGCCGGATATAAATCCCGGTCGATCCGGTAACGTAGAACTGACTGTTGTGTGAACGAAAAATTATTTCGATGATATAAATTGGCTATAAATTATTTCAGGCAAGAGCAACAGATAGTCAGCATCTAATCCTTATGTTAATTTTATATCGATATAATTTGAATTTTTGCTGTGAAGAAAACGAAAGTAATGCCTCGGTCGCCATCCGAAACTTCCTGTTATAATCCTGAATTTTTTTTTTATTTCACATTTTAACTACATGCAAATATACAGATATATTATATAAAACAGAGCGTCACACCCACAGAACAAAAAAAAAATACAAAATCGGTACTGTTTTTCCATCGGAACTATAATTTTTTTTATATAATATTTTAAGACTTTAGCAAAATATTGTAATAAATTTTATAATTTCGGACCAAAGACCCCCTGGCGACGCATGGTGGATACGGATTTAACAAACTCAAACTCTACTTGGAATTCCTTAAAACAACTTGCACAACGGCCCAAATAGGAGCTAAAGGAAACTACATAGATAATATGTATATACAATATATATATACATATATATACATAGTTTCGGTTACAGTTTTCCGAAAAGCTCTTCTATCGTCTGAGATGATTTTTTGGAAAAAATATTTGTATTTTTAAACTACTCGATTTTTGGAGGTTTTTTCGAGTCGGTTCAGTTCAGGTAAATCGTAATAGTTCCCCGAATAAGTCTTCTATTATTTAAGGTGATTTTGCTTTTAATTTATATTATATTTCTGGGAAAACCTCAACTTTCTTTGGTGAGTCACCCTAATGTACATACTTACATATTTGTTACCAATTAAAGAATTACAGAATACGAAATGAAAACCCTATAAGTTTTTGAGTCACACAACGCAGACATTCTTGCCAAAACCTCTTTGGAATGCATTTACAGTTATTACTATCAACACAGCTGCATTGCTTACCTTTGAAATAGTGGCCTAATTTCAATTAAACAACTACCAATGCGAGTCGCCGCCAGTGAATGTGCGCCGCGCATCGCTAACCATATAGAGCTGCAGCTGGCTGTGATTTATGCATATATGGCATTTAGGCCGGCCAAAGGTACTATCACCACTGCTTTTAACAGCAGTTGTCAGTCAATTTTTTGACATACATAGCAGCACGCATTTGACAGCTTGAAAGCTCGCTGACGCATAGAAGGCGCACACACACAAATCGCTTGCAACGCAAAGTCTACTTACAGATACATGAATACGTTTGAGCTAAAACTCGGTTACTTGGTTTTTCAAATTTTTTTTCATTTTATTTCAATTTTTAGTTGACTTTGACCCATATTTTCCTTATACGATTTTCCAGCAACATAAATTTGTTTTACGCGCACCGCCACTACGTTGTTGTATGAAGCTGTCATTACAATTTGACAGCCGTGTTGCGCGTAATTAAAGTGTTTTCCATTCGCATTTCATTGAAATCCGCTTACTTGCGCCTCGGCGGTTATGTGTTAAAAGTGAGGTGTATACGTAGGAAGTCGAACGCGTCGCGCGTTCAATGAACCATATTGAAAATGTTTGTGGCATATCCGCTTTGTGCGCGCTATAAAGAATCGTACACACATTTTTTTTATGAAAGTAAGTGTTAATTTAACTACGCGTCGTACAGCACAGCCGCCAAAAGCGTAATCCGCGCGGTCCATGCGTAACCTTGATCCATCAAAATCATGTTTAAGACTTCATTAAACATTGCTGAGGAGCAATGACGGGCAACAAAGCATCAAAGTCAGCTGTTCGTGCTGTCATGCCGGCTAATCGCTTAGGTGATTTAGCTGAAAAAGCGAGTTTCTGCTGTTTGACTGCTGGTTCTACTTTGTATTCTATGAACTTTTTTCACTTTTCTGCTAATTAAGAAATTCATTTTAATGAAATGGTGATTTAATAAATTAACACCGTCAAAGTTTTATTTCTCTTTCGTTGCTTCAACTTCGCAACCATTATTTATTTTGATTATTGGCGCCAGGTCTCATGTTTTACAATCCCCGCGATTTTCTCTATTTGACGTCAATTAAATTTTATTGCTAATTTGAAATATTTTGCCTGCTTATTTTCAACTATCTTCAGCTTTTGATCTGTCATTTAACGTGCATTGAACTGTCAAAATCACAGCACGTCCATTGTCGGTCTATCACGGCTGTCCACTGTGGCCGCTGCGGTTGTCGTTTGCTTGATTATGTCATGTCAGTTTTGATGTCTATATGTACGACTGTACATCTGTAAGTATACAAAATATTTTACGTTGAAGTCTGTCCACTTTTGTTAACACACAAACATATGTGCGTACATGCGTACTCGAAATTTCGCTCACTTGTGTAATTCTTGAGTGTATTTTTTCGTACCTGTACTTGTTTGTGTGTGTGGATGTGTCGTTTATTGGTCTGCTTAGTTTGCGAGTTGGCGTGGAATTGTACTCGTGTGTTTATATAATTTTGCTTGACAAACCATGCGATTAAGTTTTTTGCTTATGAACTCGGTGATGATGTTGCAAAAAAACGGCTTAGTAATGTTTATATGTGAAATTGAAAAAAGGCAAGCTTTTGATTGTAATAGTTTAAAATCAATATTTTTGGAATGCATTGAACTCTTCAGTTGTTGAACTTGAAAGTATTTTTGCTAAAATGTCAATGCAATTTTGAATCGCCTTTTCATTCAAAATTGCACTTGAACTGCCAGTGACTTATCTACGTATGTATGTGTGTATGTATTGTGACTTTAAAAAATGAATTATCATATTTTATGTTGTTTATTTTGCTGTTTTTTAATTACTTTAGGCTAGCAAAAATGTCCAGCATTGACCAAATATAAAAGAATCGAAATTCATTTTTTTGAATGTACGGAATGTAGAGCTTAAAGTACGAAAAGGGGAAAATTGATTGTAAGAAAAGGTTGGCTTAAGTATCGTGTTGTTGTGTGTCGTAAACTTTAGAAGGTGCCGTACAAGTCATATTATAAATTTTGACACAGTTAAAAAGTCTGGTTCTGGTTTCACATCTTCTAAACATTTATTTAACCGTTAAAAACTCTAAAGGACTCTACTCTACTTCTTAATTTTTTTTAAATATTTTTATTTTTTATTTTTTTTTTTTATTAATTTTAGTAGTTTTGTCCTTTTAATATTTTTTTATTTTAATTTTTTATTTATTTATCTTACTTTTTTATTTATTTATTTATTTTTTTTATTTGTTTTTTATTAATTTTTGTATTTTTGTACTTTTAACATTTTTTTAGTTTAATTTTTTATTTATTTATCTTACTTTTTTATTTATTTATTTTTTTTTTAATTCGTTTTTTATTAATTTTTGTATTTTTGTCCTTTTAAGGGGGTCTTCTACCGTCGCGCCTTAATCTCGGGCCTATTTTTGGGAATTAATTACAAAGCAACCACTTGAGATAATGAAATCAGATTTTTTTTATTTAATTTGCACAAGTTTGCACTATTTAAAAATATATTTTTCAAATCGAATTCTTTGGCCCTGTGTCCTTGAACCGTCCTCGAGGTTGCCCTTGTAAAAATGTCCTAGGCGACTTTGTGGCACGCGATCGACCATTTTACTTATCTGAAATCAAAAAATTTTTTTTTTTATCATAAAGTGTAGCGTTGGCTATGTTTTCCCAGTGGCGATTTTAAATATTTTGAAATTTGTAAAAAATGCGTGATTTTAAAAAAAAAGTTTGAAAATTTCCTCTTTTTTTTACACTTTAGAGGCCCGCAAAATTAAACTAATCAAAAATTGAAAAAAGTGGTCTGGGAAAACATAGCGAGATGTTCACTGAATAACTGGAAAAAAGATGGAATGAATTCGACAAATATTTATAGTAGATGTGTGACCAGAAAGTTGAAAAAAGTCAACTTTCGGGAAAAGGCGTTTAAAGATAAAGAAACGCTCGAAAATGCCACGCGCATGCATGTATTCTCCCCGAAATGCTCATGAAGGAACATGTTTTTCATAAAACCATCTTTATAGCATACTCTTAACATTAGTAGCTTTTAAAAAATCTAAAAAAAAAAATCGATTTTTTCAAACCGTGACGGTAGAAGACCCCCTTAATATTTTTTTAGTTTTATTTTTTATTTATTTATCTTACATTTTTATTTATTTAGTTTTATTATTATTATTTTTTTTATATTTTTTGTTTGTGATTCTTTTATTTGTTTTTTAGCAATTAATACAATATAAAAAATTCTTATAGGCAAGGATGTACACATTTTTTATGTAAATAGGATAAGAAAGGGAGTTAAGTAGAAAGAGAGTTTCCCTTAAGATAGTCCGCCTCAGCAGAGCCCTTTACGAGAAATCCGAATGAACCTCACAGCGACAACATCAGCGACCCATTCACCACCAATGCAGGCGTAAGGCAAGGTTGTCCCGTGTCGCCACTTCTCTTCGCCATCGTCCTAAAAGACGTTATGAGCCAATAGACCCTGTACAAAAGAGGCGTCGTATGGAGTTCCACCAGACATCTTGACTCTCACGGGCAAGCTAAGGCGCACAGACTAGTCACGCTGGCACGCACTGTCGGACTGGAGGCCAACATCGCCAAGACGAAGACTTAAGAGTCAATCACAATAAAGCGAGACATGTAATGGTTGAGGGGTGTCCAGTGGAATTTGTCGAGAGCTTCTGCTATTTCGGTTTCACTATGACGACAGACGTAGATGAAGATGTCCACTGCAGGCTAAACAAAGCAAGGTTAGCTTTCGGGCGAATGCATACAGTATGCTCGAGTTCGCAAATCTCCAGGTGCTCTAAATTGCGAATATTCAACTCATATGTGAGGAAAGTATTTTTGTACAGAAGTGAAACATGGCTAGTCTCTAACACCATCACACAGAGGCTATAATCTTTCATCAACAAATGCCTCCGCATCATCTGCAGAATATTCTGGCCAAACACCATCAGCAACGACGCGCTGTGGAGATCAACGAATGAGGAACCCATCCTATAGTAAATCAAGTGCAGAAAGTGGCGGTGGATAAGTCACATGCTTAGAAAACCCCCAGATAGCGTGAATGGCACTGGACTGGAACCCGCAAGGCAGAGATCGCGGTCGACCAAAAAACATTTGGAAAAGGTCGATGTTGCGCGAACTAGCAGATGGCGACATCACATAGGGCAGCGCAAAAATAATAGCCCAGAACCGTGTACGATGGAAGATCTTTGTCCGAGGCCCTATGCTGCCGAGCGGGATAAATAAGGATATAAAAAAAAGATAAAAAAAATGTAACTTTTAACTACTTGCAGAATCCATTAAGCGATTTTTTGAAAATGAAAAATCAATTGCGACATATTTTGAAATTCTATTATTAAATTCAATTAGGGTTCTGGTAAACGGAGAGTTTCAAACATGTAGAGGCCTACATTACAAAACAGTGCGCAGTGATGGGATATGCTGGGAATATCAAAGAAAATACTGTCAAAGAGACGGGATAATCAAGTTTATTCTACTAATCTACAGATAAGTTAAATTTATTAATAAACGTTTAAATTCAAAGTTTGGGTCTCAGTCTGCGTCAAGAGTTGCTGATCAAAGCATAGAATCTTACTGAAAAAACATCATAAAGCAGACATTTTACTGAAGAAACATGCACTATTTTCATGGATAAGCACTAAACAGCGGGCTCAGGGTACTACTTTGTGGTGTACCAGAGCTATAAACGGGGTTTAGCTGGATATCCGATCGACTACTTCGGACAAATTATATTCTTAACAGCTAATAGTAATTTATCCTGGAGAAGTGGCGCAAAAGTAGTCATCCAATTCTGGTTTTAATAAACTTTTTACTAAACAAAAAAAAAAAAAAATGATTTTGTCCCTAGTCCTGCCATAAGTTCTGTTACAAGTTAAATTTATTATAGATATGAAATGATAATACGTTTTTTAATGAAGTAAATAAAAAAATCTAATTTTCATTCGAAAAGATCACCATTTGCTTTTACACTAGCCTTCCAACGATTTTGGCCTAATCAGCTATTTTAAAAAAAGTTTTAACATTGACATCAAAATTTTCAAATTTTTAATCAGAATCTTTAGGAATTGAATCTTTAAAAATAAATAATTGGCGGGTACACTTCTGTTAGATGTTTGGCCGAGCTCCTCCTCCTATTTGTGGTGTGCGTCTTGATGTTGTTCCACAAATGGAGGGACCTACAGTTTCAAGCCGACTCCGAACCGCAGATATTTTTATGAGGAGCTGTTTCATGGCAGAAATACACTCGGAAGTTTGCCATTGCCTGCCGAGGGGCGACCGCTATTAGAAAAAATGTTTTTATTAATTTTACTTTCACCGAGATTCGAACCAACGACCTTTCTGTGAATTCCGAATGGTAATCACGCACCAACCCATTCGGCTACGGCGGCCGCCTCGATTGAATCTTTATAGCCCATTCAATTTTAGTCCAAAAGTGTGTAAGTTTGAAGCCACCCAAAAAAAATGTTGTTTTTGCATAAGATTTTGTGCATTGTTTTCCACATAGAAATCTTTGCTTTTTAAGGAATCTCCATTATCAGTGGGTTTGACATGGCCAGCTGTTGAGTTCACGAAATTGGTGCTTACGTTTTTGTATTTGCAAATAACTTTTTTCTTATCTTGTCTTACTTGCTCACATTCACCTAACCTAATTTTTCAAATTTTTTAACTCCTTTCCTAGGCGAATCTATACAAGGTTTGTTTGTCCGCAGAACAGTTAAAGTGACCGGTTTTTTGTTCTTGTTTTTTGGGGTTGTTTATATTCTGAATAAAAAATTTGACATTCAAAACACCAAATTGCAAAAAAAAAAGAAAAAGGATGTTCATTTTTTTTGTACCACTGCTATCAACGTGTATGGAATCGTCTTAATTTTTTCAGCATCTTTTAGCAGTGAGGATAGGGTGATATAATGCCTTCTAGTCTCTATGTGACATTATTCATGATACTGAACTATATAAAAGTGATTCGTTACTGCAATTAATAGAAGAGAAACATTAAGATGACGTAAAGAAAAAACGAAAAAAAAAATTGCTGCAATTTTGGTTGAGAACTAGCAACTCACTCTGTAGCTCTGGCAGAGTTTTCCTCTAAGATTTCTAACTGTCTAAGCTACCTCTAATATCCCGCAACGTAGTAGAGTAAGGCACAATGCACTAAAAGGCGCAAGCTTGCATTCGTTTCTGCTTAAAAAGATACTGGATTAAGGCATTAAAAAGGCAATTTTGTTAACATCTCTGGAATTAAAATGGTGCCAAAATTCTTTAGCGTCGTTACTATGTCACGCAAACAACAGAAATATTCACAAATTTTTTGAACAGACTCTAAGGCGACTCCAGAATCTCAACCGAAATGCGAGACTCAAACCTCGGACTTCATGCTTTCATACCCTTAAGGAAAAGCTTCCAATTTAACTGCTACGCTTTTCTAGTTAGCAGGATTCAATAGCTACTACTGTTACAATAAATACAACTATTAAAAGCATCTCAACGGTTCTACACTAATGGCTAACTAGACTGTGGGCGCTACATGGGGATGCCTACCAATGATTGGCAGTTTTTAACTGTTGAAATATTGAATCACAAATGGCATTTAACGTTAACTTTTTTATGTTAAAATCATTAGTTGGTCTGCAAAAATCTATGTTCACATTAAAACTTATTTTTACGTTTAACTGCTTTCCCGCTATTACCTCGTAATAAAAACGATCTAAATCAATAAAGGCAAGCATGTCATAAAATTAATTATTTTTTGTTTTTTGTTTTTCAATAAAATCACTAAACAAAGGCAAGTATTTAATTTTATTGACACTAAAATGAACTCCATGCCTACCATAAAAGTACCGTTAACTATCTTAAGAATCATTTAAGTGCCGTAAGTAAATATGTGGCTGAGAAAAGTCTATAAATCGTGCAGAAAAAAATTCACAAACGATATTAGTTCCGATATATGGTTTTAGAATGTGTCGACACAAGCAAATAACAATAACAAATAGGTGTAATAAAAACTCCCGTTAGTCAACTAATGTTTCTTGGGCACTGTCTTTATAAGCTTAATTGATTTTTAATGGAATCAGAATCACGAATAAAACAAGCTCGAGCAGCCAGAAATTAATGGTATTAAACAAGAAAACAATAAAGTGGCTGAGAATAAAAAATTTTAGAGCAGACAAAATGTCATAAAAATTTACTATAAAAAAGTCAACTGCGACAATAAACCAAACATAAACACTTTTGGTGACACAAAAACAACAAAAGAAAAAACAAAAAAGAGAAGCAATTGTGTAGAAATGCTAGCCTACATTCTGCACAGCCGGTGTCAGCTGATACAGTCATGTGCATATGTAGTCATACACAACAGGTGAGAGGGCGAGAGAGAGAGAGCACGTTAATAACAGCACAATAACAGCAAAGTGTCATAAATGTAAGACAATTGCAAACAAATGCAGTTACATGGCTTAATTATCTGCTTTTGTGGGGCATATTTGTGCAGCGAGTTTACGGGAAATATTGTGCGCCCTTTTCGACAGAGTTTCACAGGTAGGCCGAGATACATATGTATGTGAATACCTTTTTGCCCGAGACAATTAAAAATGTGGATTTGAGTGCTGTGTCGAAATTCTGGTTATGGCGAAATTTAAACACAATAAAAGTAAAAAATATGTGAAAAGTAAATACGGGGACAAATTAGGTGTGGTTGGAGCAGATAATAGAAAATGTAACTATGTACTTTGAAGTGAATAAATGAAATGAAATTATTAAAAATAGTAGGTAATAGAAAATTGGATTGCAGGAAAAAATTAAATTTGTTAGTGGAAATTAATTGTCAAGATCTACTGGAATTGAATTATGTAAATATCTGAATTATTTTATATAATTTGCTCTTTTTTAGGTATTTGGACAAGCTTCTCCCTCAATAGTGTGAGCTTTAGTGTTGCCAACTAAATGGAGGGACCCACCATTTTAAGGTGATTCCGAAAGGCGAATGATTTTATGAGACGCTTTTTCATGGCAGGAGAATTTCTATTAACTGCCTATGGGGCGACCGGCATTGAAAACAACTTTTTTCTATAATTTGATGCTTCATTCCTGCTATAGCTTTCAATCTGAGTTCCACCCAAGTTTATTTACGCATAAATCTACTTAGCTGTGGCAGCCAATCGTGAAAAAATTTGAGAAATAAAAAGAAAAAACACAGCAGCATAAAAATTTACAGAATGTGATGCAAAAAATATTTTTTGACAAAACAAATTCTGTGGTTTTAAGACATTTTTCTTAGTGGTCAATAAACTCTGATTTACCAAAGAAAAATTAAGTATTTTATTGAATTTGTATTGAGCTACAACTCTATATGATTAATTGATTATCCGGATGCGTAAAATTAAAATTTGGGTTGGAGGTTGAAGAAGTTCCTTTCTTGTGAGAACTATAAGAGCGGAATATGCAAAAAATTGAATATTTATCGACATAAAATGAGGAAAAAGAACTAAATAAGCTCATGGAATGTAGTTGACAATAACAAATGGTCTTTTTAAATACGCGCCTAGTTGCTGTTTTAAATAAAATATGTAAAAAATTAGATTCCTTCAAGTTTCACAAGAGGGTGAACAATGTATTTTTTCCCAAAATACGGCTCTTAACAATTATATGTAAAAATGATATCATTTAAATGACCACCATGCGCTTATCCGTATGTAAAACCCGCCAAACAGTCGTTTCATGAATGCCTAATTATTGCGAACGTTGAGATGCCGATGTTGAAGCTTGTTTGGCAACACTTTGCGCTATAGTAGCAATATTTTCAATAGAACGGCGGGTATTTGGTCTCGCAGTTTTTTTTCTATCCTTATGAGAACCAGTTTCTTGAAATTTGTCCACCAACCTAAGAATTGTCAACTCATTCAAAAAATCACTAATTTTGCGATATATTGTTTTTAAAAATCGATCAATTTCATTATATGTTTCAATAATTTTAACGCGTTGTTCTATCGAGTAAAACTATACGTCTGTAGGTACCATCTAGGAATTATTCACTATTGATATCTTGGCGACCCCTAGTTAACTATATAAAATACTGAAAAATTATTGACACAAATAAATATGAGAAAATAATAAAGGAAAAAACGAAACAATCAATATAAAAAATTTGCAATCGAATCTAAATTTAAATGAATGCAAACATAATGGTAAATTTTCAGTATGCTCACTCGAGGTCGCCGGTAAGTGCCCGAAACTGTTCACTTTGTGTTTCTTTTGTCGAGAGCCGCCACTTTGTAAAGTAATTTGTGTTTTTCGCGACCTCAAAGTCGATCGGATGAAAGATATGGGCGAGTTTGAGAAAACTGTTAAACTTAATTGTCAAAAGTTTTGCGAAAGAAGAAAAATAACACTAAACTACAACAACAAACAACTTTGCCGTTTTATTTCAGGCAAGAAATGGTGTTTTTGTGGTCCTGTGTTTCGCTCATTCGCCTGAAAATTGACTGAAATTTGCTTCAACTTGGGATTATCGCTTCTAGTAACACTCAATGTAAATTTTATTTTAAGGGTAACTGATTACCAGGTTTGACCTTCAGCTATAATGAAAAACGAATACGAGCGGGCAACTTCGGCTACCACTTCATGGGGGTCACGAATTCTGCATGATCATTTCACATCTATTCATGCGCTCGTACAATCAGTCGTTGTTGATTGATCAAGACTGTTGTTTTTTTTCATCCATCACTAACACAATCTTATCGCCAGCCAATATCTGCATAATAATTTCACACATATTCAAACAATCGTCCAATCACTAACACATTCTTAGTTTTTTCGTAAACAAACCGATTCATAACCCCTGCTACCTCAACCCATTAACTGATTCTATCAAATTCGCTGAGAGCCGGTTAACGGTCTAAGATTGACCACATCATTACAAATTTTTACACCATGACTTCGTCTGCCACGTCACTGGGTACTAGGCAGTCGAATTCTACTCGCTCCTTTCCCGCGTGTTCACACATTCGTCCAACCAGCCATTGTTCAGACCAAGTAATATTCTTTTATTTTTTTTTTTATATCACAATCACAATCTCAGATTTTTCAGCCAATCAGCTGATTCTTTTGAATTTGCTGAGAGCCGGTTAACGGACTGATATTGACCACGCCTTCCGAATTTTTTTCACCATGAAGTTATTTTGAAAATCGAAACACATCTTGCTCTGTGATGAGGCTACAATGCGGAGTGTAGCGATCAAAGTCATTTTTGGCACAGATAGGCATTATAGAGAGACTATCAAAGCTCACGTTTCTTACACAAAGTTGCTGAAGTTTAGATTATAGTAAATTCAGAGGACAGATGTCGTTAAAAAACTTATTATTGCCGTGCTCTGAGATTTTGGGTTCATGGACCCCACTAGAACACTACTGCCCAAGGAGAGCGATATGCTATATCCCCGGTTGCTCACTTTCTTCGTTCCCTTATCGGATGTCGTTCATACCAAAGCGCTTTCGTTTTCACGAAGTCATAAAAAAGATATTTCAATCGTCGCGAAACTTCAAGAACTGGTTGAAAATCGGACTGCCGGATTGCGCTGCATTTTACGACGTCCCTCGTAAGATATATTTTTTAAAGGCAGAAGATCCTGATAAAGCCTTTTTAAAGAAATAAGCGAAATAAAAAGGGGGAAAAACAATTCAACAAACAAAAAAAGCTTAAAAAGAAAGACCGAAAGCAACTTTATTATCTGAGTAAGTGCCATAATACTCGTATATAGAAAACAGTTGCCAGTCTGTAATTTGACCTTGTTTTTGCGCCCTAAAAACGCTACGTTGCATTTACATATACTATATGTGTGCACACATACTTAAATATGTACAATACATACACGAGCATATTGTTTTTCGTCGGACACTGATTGCCTATCTATCACTTTGAGTGTTAACATTTTTTCCCAACTTATCGTATAACCTAATTTGTATGTACGCTGAAGCATTTGACATTATGTAAATTTTGATTGTTAAAACACTCGACGCGAGCACACGTAATGCACTGAATGCATTTTTGTCTTCCACCAAAGAAAGACCATTTTGAACGTTTTCAGTTGGATTGTCATTTGTGGTTACGATTGTTTTCGCTTCTAAGGCAATTTGTTGCGATTGTACTTATAGCCGAGAGAGAAGTGGAGCGTTAGAGAGCAAAAAGGTGTGGGCTGTCGAAAAATGATTGCTGGAGCAGGCGTAAATGATTAATTAGCGTTTTTTTTCCTTGAGTAATGAAGTAATTTGTGGTTGTCGAAATTAATTGACGTGATCTCTGAGCGCAGAAACTGCCATATCTTGGAAGATCAGTGAAAGAGGTGAAAGCAATTGTTAAATAAGCTATAGGGTGACCAGATAAGAACAATAAGAAAGTAAATTTAATTAATAAAAAAAACAACAGTGTGAGATATCAGATTCATTTAAAAGCTACTCCCATTAAGTCGAGAAGAGCACAACATTCAAATGGCTTCGCTGGCTGTGCCTCACGCCTAATTTTATATGACTCGGTATAATTTGCGAGCCGTTGTTTCGAAGCAAGAATCATATAATACGAGATTGCGCCAATCAGAGGGGCGGGACGTCACACTATTGCAGTTGCGTGAGAGAAATTGGAAAACGTGAACAAAAATGTAAGAATAAGAAAGTATAGAAAAAAACACACGAATAATTTGCACATTTGTGACCTTCCCCAGCAGTACAAGATGGTCCTGGACTGACAAGTACTTGACCGGATATAAATCCGTGTCACTCCGGAATGTAAAACCAACTGTAGTGGGAATGATATGGCCTCGAGCTCATCCAAAGTGGTTGACTTTGCGTAGACTAAAGACTTGACGTAATTACAGAACACTCCGCAAAGGTGCCGACTGGTAATTTGTTTTTTTCTGTCAGGACAGACTAGCAAGTAGAGCACTCAGGCACAATTAAGTCTAATGCACTGCCCACGGGTTCCCTTTTTAATTTGCTTTAAATCTACTCGACCTTTGAAGAAATCTGAGTAGATCTTGTGGTGCCAAGGGCACAAGATGGCCGCTTCTTAACTCATCAGTGTCAAAGACTTCAAGCCTGATTCGAGCGAAGGCTGGGCAGACGCACAGAAAGTGGTCTGAGGCCATGTGCTTTGCCCATAGAAAGTGGCTCGTCATCCATCCAACCAGCTGCCTACAGTCCCCTCTGCTTAGTGACTGGAGGAACTGGCACAGACGGTCGGACATGACAGGTAACATCCGTTTTGTCCATATGCAGCCTCTCTCAACCTGCCAAACTCGCTTGTGGATTAGAGTAACCTGTTTGCTAACCGTGGCTTTGATGGCTGCAGAAGAGAGTGGCAGAACGGTACAGGAAGGTAATAGGTACTACAGTTGCCCTGAATAACGCGATACAGCTTTCTGTCCTGGGTGGACCACTGCTTTCGACTTTTGCGTTGGTCTGCATCGTTGCGTTCGATTATTAATCCGAGAATGTTCTTGCGGTTTCGTGACATTTAGTTTCGGGTAGAAGGTTGTCGGCCTCGAGACCCTAATCTGTCTCCGGATGGTGTTCACCTTACTTTATTTGTTCCCTCACTTTTCATTGATGTTTTCCAAGCGTTGATGGCCTACACAGTCTCGAGTAAAGGTGAGCAACACCACCAACGTGAAGGAAAAGCAAGGCAATTGATTGTCAGAGGTGAGAAGTATCACTACCCTTTCGTGGTGGGAATACCTAGCTAAGCTAACTATACAAGGTATGGTGTTCACTGCTCTTCAATAGTACAGCATCATTCGGAGAATCTTTGGCATGGGCGGTAGTAAAGAGTTGCATTACGGTGTAATGCAACCCGTGACGAGGATCTGTCAGGCTGTTCAAAAATAACTCAAACTGCGAGTCTCGAATTAGCTAGTATAGCCAGCTTTTTAAAGGCTACATAATGCTATAGAGAGGACCATGTACAGTAAGGATAGGATAGTTCCGGTGGTACCGCAAGGACCCTCAAACGAGGCTAGCTGCGCCGAAGAGCAACCACTTCACCTAACCTAACCTAACGTTTTCTCCGTCCTCATTTCGAAAGAAATAAGGTTCGATGATCCCGTGTGATCATAAATATAACCAAACAGTTAATATTTATGGATCAAATTCTTACGTGTTCGGATATACATATGTGATCGAATACTCTTGGGTTGCGTTTGCTCTAAAAACGGCAATTTCGCTTGTCGACACAGCCGCTGAGCCAAAACTGTTATCCACTTACAACTGAACCAGAAATTCGTTATTATTTTGTAATAACCTCCACATGATAAGCGTGAAACTATGCATGATGAAATGGCAAACCTTACAGAAATTCATTCATACACAGAATTAGAAAATCTCTGTTTACTATTTTATTTTCTGACTAGAGAAGGACCTCATTTATTTGGGAGACGGAAGATTACAATTAGAAATATCTACTGTGGGCTGGATAGGCATTGCGATGCAGAGTTCGCCCATGAAAAACCAAAATTACACTTCCTAAATCTTTCATACGGCTCGTATAGTATTGTGTGCCGCAGAGTTTTGCAAAAGTATAGAATTCCGAGAGACTATTTCTGCGTAAGATATAAGGCTTTTTGCGAGTAGGCTAGTTAGAAATATGCAGAAAGGAGGTTTTAGCTTCGCCGCAG
>JAYXIM010019062.1:0-17175 GCA_037575425.1 Anastrepha fraterculus
TGTACCATGAAAACTTCTCATAAAAACTACTGCCGTTCGGAAAAGCCATGAGACTGTAGGTCCTTTTATTTGCGTAACAACCTCAAGATACACATCGCAAATTAGAGCAGAAGTGTGGTTTTTAATTTTGTCCAAATTGGTTAGTCCACAGTTAAAATATATATGTATATATATATAATTGGCGTGTAAGCCCTTTTTTGGGTCTTTGGCCGAGCTCCTCCTCCTATTTGTGGTGTCCGTCTTGATGTTGTTCCACAAATGGAGGGACCTACCGTTTCAAGCCGACTCCGGACGGCAGATATTTTTATGAAGAAGTTTTCATGGCAGAAATACACTCAGAGGTTTGCCATTGCCTGCCGAGGGGCGTCCGCTATTAGAAAAATGTTTTTCTTAATTTTGGTGTTTCCACCGATTCCATTCGAACCGACGTTCTCTCTGTGAATTCCGAATGGTAGTCGTTAAAATAGTTTACTAAATTTTCAGTGAGCCTTAAAAACCTCTATTGCTAAACTAGCAGCTGGCAACACCACGCAACTGGCCGAGCTTTTACAGCCCACCACTTTGCGCCCACCCTCGAGCACGCTCTCGCACTGCTTCGCTCGCAAGAACTCTCGCGCGAATTCAGCAAACTTGTCAGGAAAATTTCACTTGCACTCGCATATCCTGACAGCAATGCATTTCTGTTGAGTTTTTAGTCCTTTAGTGAATTCGGAGCAGTAAAGTGTTGAAAGGCGGTGGAAAAGCGCAAAAATTCCAACTGCTGTGTCATACAATTCAAGTGAGCCAATGCAAAGACAATAAAAACCAAAAATAATTAAATTATTATTTTTCAAAGACTTGTTTGCAAAAATTTGTTTTACTATACATTTAAAAACAAAGTACATTGAAAGCGCGTGTGTGTACGTATTTAGAAAAAAAAGTTGTGTAATGCAAAAACTGCCGAGCGACATTTGAAGAAAAATGCAGTGAACCATAAATGTTATAAAAATACAATTTAGTCATATCCTACATGTGTACATACATACTAACATACATACATACACACACATAGTATTTGACGTTGTGCTGTGCTGGGCTGCTTCGTGGTTTTGTAGTATTAAAATCCCTTCGGCTGCGGGCGCGCATGTTATCGCTGTGTCGTGGTGTTTTCGTTGCCACAGTGTGCGTGTGTGTGTGTGTGTTTGCATGTGACGCGCTTACAAAAAATTTTTTGCTGCTTCTTCTTAATATATTTCTAAAACAAAAAAACAGAAAACTGTTGGTGCCTCGTTGTCGCTTGTTGGTGCTTTCTTTGAGTTTTTTTCTTGTTTTTTATTGCGTTTGTTTTTTCTTTTTCAGTTTCTTGTGTTATGCTTTACATCGCTGGCGTTAATTTTTCGCTCGTGCATTAACACTGCGCGTTTTCCGCAACTCGGGCATTCGTCCGCCTGAGTCCTTCGATTGCGCGAGGCAAATGTGGTTGTTGTTGGACAATTTTAGTGATTTTTTTGTATGCTATTTGATTTTGTTGACTTACAATTTACGTTTTACGACTTTGAAACTTCACTTTTTATGCTTTATTTCTTTTTTGTGTTTTATTTTCTTTTTGTTTTCAAATATTCTTTGATTTTTCTTCATTTCTAAGCTCGTCCTGGTTTTGGTTGTTATCTCTTTGCTTTTGCAGATGACGTAGTCATTTTAATATTTCCTTTTAACATCAATTCCTTCTCTTATTTGTGCCGAACTTCGTCGCATTTCATCATGAATGTCGTCATCTAGTCGACGCCAAGTGAAATAAAAGAGAAAGTGTAAAAAAAAAACAAAAAACAAAAATTCGCCTAAGCGTAAAGTACTCAAAAAAATGAACCAGTAAAAGCATTATTAATAACAGAAAAATAAAAAAAGTAAATCATAACTTTAACACAAATGCTAACGGAACTGTGCAATCAATCTCAGGCGCGCCTCCAAATGTGCTACGCTCGAAAACGGAAGTGATCCGCACCGAACACACTCGAACGCTAGCTAGCGGCTTGAATTTATGTCGTAGGTGTATATGTAAGAGTGTAGTTTTAGCAGCAGCAGCAGCAGCAGCGGCGCCTCCAATTAGCGCCACAAAGTCAACCACCACAACCGTCACAGTAAATGAACTAAACATACAAACTCACAGCGTCAGTAATCAGAGTCTATGCCCGTGGTTATATGTATGTGTTTTTTGTAGTGCAGTGTATGTGATGTGCTAGTGTGTGCGTAAAGGCTCACACACCAACTCACAGTTTGGTCGCCTGCCCTACTCTACACCTGTCCAACGGACCGTCCACCGTACTTGCGCCTGCTTTTAATTCACATTCACTGGTGCTTTGGTGCTTTTACGTTCCCGTATCCGTTTCCGCTTCCGTTATTGCACAATCCAAACACGCACTCGTCCTCACATACATACGCATACTTATGTACATATACCAGCATACTTGCATACATCATTAAGCACTCAAAAGAAATTATTCGCGTCGCAAGCGTGCGAGGTGCACTCTCTCTCTCACACTCTCTCTGTTTTTACTCGTGACTGAACTGTTAATGCACTGAAAACACGCAAAATGTGTCAAATCAATCAATTAAAATGTGAGAGCAACAAAAAAAAAACATAATATGTACCATACTCGTTACTACTCGTTATCCCCTAGTCGTTCGTTGTTCATAAAGTGTTTTGAATTTCCTTTGCTATGCCCTTTTAATCCTGCATACAATTAACCTTCCTCTACTACTTACTACTAAATATGATACTAAATACTAAATACTAAGTTCTAAATACTAAATACTGAATACTACTTACAATACTCGTATACCAAGGAATCTAACGAGAAGAAAAACAGCAACAACAACAAACATCTTTCAAACTTATTTTTGTCACAGTTATTATTTCAGTTTATAGGAGTTGAATAAATATATATCATACTTACATACATATATACATACTTTACGTCCTTCACAGTACTAAAATTGATTCTCCCCTCTGTTAATCGGCCTCATGAGTTTTTATACGACCATCTCATATTTTTAATTGAAAGCATAAGTCCATATCTATGTACGTCCCGAAATTGCTATTGATTCTAATATATAAGTTTTGGGGAAAAATAAATCCATTATTTTTGCGTAGAATTCAAAACTTTATTTAACATATTTCTTATCTTCCGATTTGGGTAAAATATGTGCCGTTTCGTTGTTAGGTTACGTTAGGTTAACCTGACTGGCTGAAAGCTATCACATAGACCTATTGGTCCATAGTGTGATCAGATGGAGCTTACGTTTCTTTGTAGCAGACATCTTGTAATACGTCTACGTCTTTTGCGAATCTAAGTAAACTCTGAAGCTCTATCCCCGAGAGGCATTTTAACTTCTCATATTGTAGAGCTCCTAAACAGCTCATTCGGGTTCTAGTTAATGCAGGGCAAGAACATAGAAGGTGTTCTAGCGTTTCCCTCACTTCCAGTTCATTGCAGAATCTGCAGGTATCGTTGTTTGTAATTCCTATCTTATGTGCGTCAGTATACCTACGATAGTTCTGTTTTCGGACGAATCGGACGTATTTATCTGCGCTCATGATTTTCGCGGTTTTGCAAGTGGCTAGATCATTCCACCTCCTATCTATCCGTGTTTTCATTCCCCAGCGATGCCAATGAATACCGTATTTAAAGGTTTCAGTATGTCGTTATCTTGCTCGAATTGTATGTAAACTTCGCATTTGGCAATCTCATCTACAATTTCGTTTCCTGCAATGCCCTTAAGTCCGGGTACCCAATAGATATGCACCCGTCTGTCTGCGGCTAGTCTCTCTATGGCTTCCCTGCTTTTTAGAACATTTTTAGATGAAATCTCATATGAGTTAATTGTCTTTATTGGCGCTTGCCTGTCAACGTATACATTTATGAAATTGCTCGATGTCCTTGCTTGTGCTATTTCTGCAGCCTTTCCTACCGCAAAAACTTCTGCTTGAAAAATATTGCAATGGTCAGGGCACTTAAATGGCCGCCTGATGTCCAGCTCTGCGCAATAGATCCCTGCCCCTACTCCTTAAGAGTACTTGGGTAAGGTTTCATACCTCTTTCCCATCCCTCTTCTTCTATTGTTGTTCAGAATTTCTTCACCCAATTGCTTTTCGGAGTCATATAGTCCATCTGGGCCCTGTAACTCATGTCTATTGAGCTATGCCCGAATGTTTTACAGGTAAATTCGGCTGTCGCGCTGAGTCTTATGGCGGATTTAGCTGCTAGACATTCCGACGCAATATCAATCGGTGACAAGTTGACTATTCTTGCAAGCGCTGTCCTTGGGTGCAGAATGCACCAAGCCGTTGAATACTTTCCATAGGTTTCTTACGAGTATAGGTATGTCGGTTTTCTTAGCGCAGTCCACCACACCAGAGCACCGTATGGTAATATTGTCTTTACTATAGCTAAGTAGCACCAATACATTATAGCAGGAGATAGACCCCGTGTAACTCCCATCATCTTTTTACATGTGTATACTGCGTTACTGGCCTTTTTCTTCTTCTCTAATATATTGTACTTCCATGATAGTTTACTATCCAAAATTACTACAAGTCTAGAACCTTTTTCGGGGTGGACCAAATATACGTTGGTTGCTCACCACGGTTTGCTACTTCTAGGCTACTTTGTAAAATAAAATTGATTAGTGACTCATCTCTATCGTTTATGTCGGAGCTTCCCTAGATGGTATGATGTTAGTTTCCATTGGAACCTACGACAAGCGCTAGCTTCTTTCGCTCGGCTTCCTTGACCAGTCTGTGAAGTTAGTCCGACCGTGCCTCCTTTTCGTGTGACATGTAGCAGGACCCAAGAAGTAATGCTTCATTCTTGCAGTCCTGGATTGTCACTACTGTCAGATCATCTGTGGAGAGATTAGTATTCAAGTAGGAACATACACATTTCTTAACGAGTGTCACTGCGCCTACCCTCTTTGTAGCGATCGGGAAGTTTGGTGAGTCTAGTCCAGACACCAGGTTTCCCGAACCAATCCATGGTTCCTGGACTAGAGCGGTGTTGGCCCCTTCTAGATTCTGAAGGAGCTCAACTGAGGCTTCCTTCTGTTTCTTTGTATAATTTTTTGCCATTTTAAAGGTAGCTTCATAATGCCTTTCTCATAGAAGTCTTTGTTCTTATTGACGAAACGCTCTAGTAAACGATTTTCACAATTTTCTCTTGATACGCATTTCTTATTACTCATAAAGATTTGCAATGAGTGAAAAAGGTTGTAATCGCTTGGCAGATTTGGCTACTTTTTCTCGGAATTCATAACGTAATAAAGGGTGATCATACTAGTATCGGTTCCAATGGAATTTTAGTTTTTTTTTCACACAAATTTCCATGAAAACAAGAATAACTGAGTAAGTGGTATGTTTTGCACTAAGGACACTTAAATAGGATCTCGCTGTTTTTTCGTGGGAATGCACTTTTTTCTAAAGAACTGGTAAATAATATTAGGAATAATTTTGCAGTCATTTCTCATTCTCATTGCCCTTTTGCTTATGAAATTTTTATAGAAGGAAATACTCTTATTTTTAAGAAGAGGTTGCATGGGAATCAGTAAATTTACCAGCGGTTTTTTTAGACCGAAAACTGTTGATCGGAAGAAATTATAATCAAGTTAAGGTGCGTTGAAAACCAAGGCTTAAAATTATTTTTCATTTGGTAATTTTCAGGTAGGTTTATGCCTCTGAAATCGGAATTTTGTTATAAATATTTTTTATTCGAAAATAGTTAACAAAATTTTTTTAAATTCCCATTTTTCCTATCTCCCAGGACATTTGTGAATGACTCGCCAATATAGTTGTTCATCTTTTAAGTCCAACCAGGTGTCGAATCATTTTTTCACATGTAGCCGAATGGGTTGGTGCGTGATCACCATTCGGAATTCACAGAGAGATCGTTGGTTCGAATCTCGGTGAAAGCAAAATTAATAAAAACAAAAAACCTTTTTCTAATACCGGTCGCCCCTCGGCAGGTAATGGCAAACCTCCGAGTGTATTTCTGCCATGAAAAGGCTCCTCATAAAAATATCTGCCGTTCGGAGTCGGCTTGAAACTGTAGGTCCCTCCATTTGTGGAACAACATCAACACGCACACCACAAATAGGAGGAGGAGCTCGGCCAAGCACCTAACAGAAGTGTACGCGCCAATTATTTATTTATTATTTAAATAAATTTTATTTCGCTTCGTATTGGATTCGGCAATGAAGTTACTCGAAACGCCATTCAATTTTTTTTTTGCAACATAATTTCTTGCTCGATCACGAACGGAGCCATTCGGGACCAATTAGTATCCGGGGAATCAACAGCAGATTTTGTTCAAAGCGATGTAATTTTAGCGTCAGTGTGACTGGTTAGCCTAAAATGACATATGAGTTCAATAGATTGCAATTTTATACAATATTTATATAATATTCCAGTAAAAGGTAAACTGGAGGCGAAAAACTAATAACACAAATTTTGACTTTTTTTCGCACCGGATGCCATTTCGAGGTAACGGATTTTAAATTAAAGTAAAACAATGAAACTTCAAATTGATTGGACAATCTTTATTATTTTTGTGTGGCACCATTCATGACATTTATTTTTTAAAGATAAACCCCATCGAATGTTGGCCGCAACTTCGCCGTAATTCGGACATCCCAAACACCAATTTTGAATGACTCGCCGGAGAACTTCGGTGGGTGTCTCGTGAATGACTTTAGTAATTTGGCTTCCAATGTCTCCATCGAAGCTGATTTATCCATAAAGCATTCAGACTTTACATACCCCCACAAATAAAAGTCCAAACGTGTGATATTACACGATTTTGGTGGCCAATTCACTGGCTCGAGGCGAGAACGAGAGATAAATTGCTCATCAAAACGACGACGCAGTAAATCCATTGTTTCACGGGCTGTATGCAAGTAGCGCCGGTTTGTTTAGAATCAAATATTGTGGAGATCACGGTTTTCAATTTCCGGCATCAAAAAGTCGTTTATCATGGCGCAATAGCGTTCGCCATTCACTGTTACATTGGCGCCAGCCTCGCCTTTGAAGAAATATGAGCCGATGATTCCTCCAGCCAAACGGTTGTTTTCAATGGATGTAAGGGCTGTTCTTGAAGGACTTCGGTTTACTTTTCGGCCCAAATACTGCAATTTTGTTTATTTTGACGTAACCATTAAGTAAAACATGTGTCTCATCGCTGAAAAAAAATTCGGTACCAAAAAGGCGGATTTTTCAAGAGCCCAACGACTGAAATTATGACGCTTTGGAAGTTCGGTCGGCTTTAAATCTTGGACTAGCTGTATTTTACACGCCTTCAGGCGGTTTTGAGATCGGTGCCGAATCGATTCTTCCGGGTCTTTGGTAAAACTTTCATTTATAGCCGGAATATTATCTTCAGTTCGAGCTGAGGGTGATGGAATCGGTTGAGTATCATCCAATAATATAAAGTTATTTTCAATTTTGCCGCTGGTTTGCCAAATAGTGTATTTGGTAGGACAGTTATATACGCCATAAGTTCACCTGAGCGCGCGATGAACACTTTTCACAGAGCATCGATTTTCGTAATACTTTTGTACGATTTTTAAATATTGTTGAGGCGTAGGTCTTTCCACGATGAAATGTCAATGAATACAAAAAAAATTATGTATTTAGTTTGACAGTAGTCACGCGTGAGCTGTTAAAAACCCTATTGGAAAATGTACCTCCATTCTGATTAGCCTTTATAATTACTCGCTGATGTCGAAATCGAGTTAATTTTATGGGCAAGCTTTTGAGAGATTTGCAATTTAATCACATACCGCACCAGTTGGACAATTTTAATAGGAATTGTAGCTGAATTAGACCACTTTTACTAGGCCTATCCAAAAGCTGAAAAATTTATTAATAATTTCAATTTTTTTTTATGAAGGAACTAAAAAAATCACGCTTTAACAGGGGGAAAAATAAAAAACGTAAACTAAGGCATTTTTTTTAAGTTTTTGCTGCTGCTGTTTTTTAAGAAAAAATCAGGCTATCAACAATGAAAATCGATGGTTATTTATCCCTGTGTTTGAGGGTCTGGAGGACGTCTCAAAAGCGGTTCTCTCAGCTATGCTTAGATTCGCCAAAAGCGTTGACATCCTTTCGGATGTCTACTTCCAGTATTCACAGAGGTCGGTCTCCAACTGGTATCGCTAGGGACCAAAAGGTATATGCGAGGCTTAATACCAACCAGGCTAATGTAACCTATCCCTGCGCAAATTCCGGTTTCATAGGCATACACCTGCTAAGGCTGTGTGTGTGCGGATCAACGAGTGTTTATTTAAGTGCTAAAAAGTAGACTTAAAAATTAGTTCTTAAGTTCTTTCTAGTATGCACTAACATACCTACATACCTACCAACACTAACATCATCTACAAATACAAACAATTTCCACTTTAGCAAAGAAATTCGTTCAGATTTATGTCTCTCCTCCTATTCGAACTCCTTTGCATGCTTGACTATAAAGTTCACCTTTTTGTCTTCATTAGCGAAAAAAAGTTAGTTAAATTTAGAATTTGTTTAAAAAAAATTAGAAACTGCATATATTACAGTGTAAAAAAGTTCCGTTTTTTGTTTATCAAAAAAAAAAAAAAAAAGTGTAAAATATTCAAAATATCTACAGCGTTCTTTCGTTTCGTCTTAATGTTGCAAATTTGTGGTTAAAATAACTGCGACAAAAATTTCTTACACACAAAAATCTGTATCTATGTTTGTTACTTATGTTTGAAAGCGAATAAGTAGAGTTAACTCTGTTTGCAGCCGTTTGTTTGTCCCGTGATTGGCTTGCGGATGTAGTTGCGTTTCTTATTTGTTAATTACTTGAAAATGCGAAAACAACAACAAAACAGTTAATTAATTCGTGATGTTAGTTGAATTGCTCGTACAAAAAAAAAAATTAATTAAAAAAAAATTTGAAATAAATAAAAACAATAACAATTCGTTGTTCGTTCGTTTACACTACTGACATCTCCTGAATATCCTTCTACTATATCTACTACTCGTTCTTTTTCTTCTACATACTCGTATAATTAAAAACATACATACTAAAAAATAAAAATAAATAAAATCGTCTGCTTTGTATCTCCCCCATAACAACAACAACATATACACCAACATCATACGCGACCGATTGATGAATTAAGGTAAGTGAATTGAAAATTTCGGGATTATTTCTAAGATGTATTTTAAATTTTTGTTAGCCAAATATGGATTAAGTCAAAAATGTTTGGGTGTATGTAGGCGCCAACATTAGAAGTAATTGTTCAATTCGGTATTACATATTTTTACTATAATTTCGGGATTTTGGGATTCGTTGAGGGATATTTCTTTATTAAGCTCAATAAAATGCCTTTTGTTTTTTTATAAAGAAATGACACAATTTTTTAATAAAAATACACTTCTACCTCCTGCGTTCCTACATTCCACTCTTTGCGTAATTCGACCGTGACATAGTCACTTCTTCTCTTCTTAATTGGCGCTCTAACCGCTTACGCAATTTTGGCCGAGTCTAACAAAGCGCGCCAGTCGTTTCTTTCTCGTGCTAACCGGCGCCAGTTGGACACACTAAGTGAAGCCAAGTCCTTCTCCACCTGATCTTTCAAACGCAGAGGAGGCCTTCCTCTTCCTCTACTACCACCAGCTGGTACCGCATCGAATACTTTCAAAGCCGGAACGTTTGTATCCATTCGGACGACATGACCCAGGCAACGTTGCCGCTGGATCTTTATTCGCTGCGCTATGTCTATGTCGTCGTAAAGCCCATACAGCACATAATTCCATCGCCTGCGATATTCGCCGCTGCCAACTCGCAAAGGTTCAAAAATCTTCCGCAGAATCTCTCAAACGTCGCTTCGTCGGATGTTCTCATCGTCCAAGTTTCTGCGCCACACGTTAGGACGGGCATGATGAGAGTCTTGTAGAGTGTCAGTTTTGTTCGTCGAGAGAGGACTTTACTTAGTCCAAAGTAGCACTTGTTGGCAAGAGAGATTCTACGTTGGATTTCAAGCCTGACATTGTTATCGGTGTTAATGCTGGTTGCTAAATACATACACGAAGTCTTTACAACCTCAAAATATAACTGTCAACAGTGACGTGGGTGCCGATACGCGAGTGCGTCGACTGTTTGTTTGAATACAGGAGATACTTCGTTTTGCCCTCGTTCACCACCCTGTCTGAAACCTCGTTTGGTATCAAACGGCTCGGAGAGGTCCTTCCCAATTTTGACGGCGCTGCTGGTGTTGAGCAACGTCATCTTACATAGCCGTATTAGTTTTGTGGGGATACCAAATTCAGACATCGCGGCATACAGATAACTCCTTTTCGTACTGTCGAATGCAGTTTTGAAATCGACGAAAAGATGGTGTGTGTCGATTCACCTTTCATGGGTCTTTTCCAAGATGTGGCGTATTGTAAATATTTGGTCGATGGTAGACTTTCCAGGTCTAAAGCCACACTGATAAGGTCCAATCAGTTGGTTGACGGTGGGCTTCAGCCCTTCACACAATACGCTCGCTAGAACCTTATAGGCGATATTTAGAAGACCAATCTCGCGGTAATTGGCACAGATTGCAGAATCGCCCTTCTTATGGATTGGGCAGAGCACACTTAAATTCCAATCGGCAGTTATGCTTTCATCCGACCATATTTTGCATAGGAGCTGATGCATGCACTTTACCAGTTCCTCGCCGCCATGTTTGAATAGCTCAGCCGGCAGCCCGTCGGTGCCCGCGGCTTTGTTGTTCCTTAGCCACGTTATCGCTATTCTCCCCTCGTCCTGGTCGGGTAGGGAAACGACAATTCCGGCGTCAACGATTGGGGTATCGGGATCTTCACATTCTCTGTGACATGCGCAGCTGTCACTGTTTAACAGGTTCGAGAAGTGTTGCCTCCATAATTGAAGGTTGTTCTGTACTTCAGTCAAAAGATCGCTGTTTTTGTACTTACAAGAAAACGCCCCGGTCATAAAACCTTCTGTAAGCTGCATAACTTTCTGGTAGAATTTTCGGAAGTTGTTCCTATTGGCCAGCATCTCAAGCTCCTCGCACTCACGTATTTCGGCCTCTCGTTTCTTCTTTCGCATAATACGTCTCTCTTCCGGCAGATATTTTATCATGCGCTGCTTTTTCATGGCAGAAATATACTCGGAGGTTCACCATTGTCTGCCGAGGGCGACCGCTTTTCTTTTTCTATCATTTGGTATTGCATGCAGGAAGATTCGAACCTGTCCACTTCCGAAGGATAATCATGCGCCAACCCATCCAGCTACTGCGCTCTTCTTTTACCAGTACCTTTTCGTACCAGTATCAGCCATGTTTGGTCTTAGTCCTGAAGTATCGAAATACACATTTTTTCATTTCACGCAGCGTTGCCGCTCTGGTTTAACTATGCCACTGCAGATTTAACGCTAGCCAGCAGAAAACTATTATATTCCATGCATAGAAAATAGTCAGTTAATTTACAAAAAAAAAAACAAAAACAATCATACCAAAATACTTTTTTTTAAACTCTTTGCTCAAGCGCCTCTTTTGGCAAACCCTTTACATTTGTGCTTGAAAACACATCTAAAAGCTGCAAAATGTTGCCTGCTTTCCGGGGCACTTATGTGCAAGTACGAAATAGCAGAGCACACAAGCAAATATGCACTAAGTGGCGTTTGTGGACAGCTAAGTTATTTATAGATCCAGCCCACACACATTCACATAAACAAACGCATAAGAATGCACATATGTGAATGTATAGGTATTTGCATGGTAAAAAAGTATTTACGATTGCCTTCACCAGCAGATAATACCCAAGCACCAAAGGACATTAATTTTTACAAATACTAAAAACATAAAATTTTATTTGTGTTGGTCCTTTGTTGATGTCAGAATTGGAAATTTATTGCAAATTTGGTTTTATTTCTTAGATATTTTTTATTCATTCTATCTGCTCCCCGTTGGAGCCATTCGGTGCTTAGTATAATTGCAAGCAATTCGCAAACGAACTAACCAGGTACGTACCGGCGTAAAATATGTCTCCATTTGAGCAAATTTGTTTGTACGAAGTAAAATATATTACAGTTGATTTCTACTAAAATATTACCTCAAATATTTTAGTCTGTTTGTGCGACTAAAATCTATAAAATTTCGGGGTAGTTTGCGCAGATTGCAGGGTAGCCTTTCTTGTGGATTGGGAAGAACACAATTTTGGTGTTTTCTTGTTACGAAAAATGGAAATAAACCGTTCAATTGCATTATAGCCAACATATATGCACTTTGGTTTTATTATATTCAAATAAAATTTGTGAAAGTGTTGCATTTTTCTTGTACTTTTTCCATATGGAATTAGGAACATTTTCGCTGCGTGTATGACAACATTTTCGTAAAATTATCGCTGATGATGAGATGAGTTGACATTTTCTTTTTTCAGAGAAGAAAACACTTTTAGATTCCAATCGCTGTGTAGAAGTAGACACTTCTATCTTATCAGCTTCTGGCCTTGTTTGGGTAGCTCGATCAGCAGTTCATTAGCAACTTTACAGCAGGTAAACCAAGGCGCATTCATTAAAGGTGGTGGCACTAGACCAACAACAATGTTTTGTACGTTGCATTGTCAAAGCAAAGTATTGGCAAAGTAGGAAACAAATAATGAATTCGCCTTGTTTCATTCTGAGCTGACACCCACATGGACACGGCGAAAGAAAAAAAAAAAACAACTCAGCTGATTTACCAACACCACCTTTGATAGATACGCCTTGATATCTCAAATAACGAAAAGTGTGACGGAATATGTGACTTCATTGCAACTGACATTTCGCTACGTGATGATTTTCAGACCAACAAAATGTATGGGAAATATAGCATTAAGGGCTTTTGAAGATGTGATTGAATGTACTATAGCAATGTCAACAGTACCTCATCTCTGAATCCCTGGCCAAATTTAGTAAATTTCATCTTATTCTTATCATTATACTTCTTATACTTCTCTCTCACACATTAACAATCCACTATTTTGGATATGCCGTGAAGATCTAATGATCTAAGGGAGTAAGCTTTCATTTATAGGCCAACCTATTGTTAAATGTGTTGAGTAACTTTAATGCCTTCGTTGTCTTTCTGTTTAATATTTATTTATTTATTTATTTTTTCCTTGTTTACTGCTCTCGGGAGCATTGGGCCTCGACAAGACTCTTCCATCGTACACGGTTCTGTTCTGTTGTTTTTGCAACGTCCCATATGATGTCGGGAGCTGCTACTTCGTGCAACATTCACCTTCCCCAAGTGTTTTTTGGTCGACCGCGACCTCTGCTCCCTTGCGGGCTCCAGTCCAGTGTCATTCTCGTGATGCTATCTGGTGATTTTCTCAATGTGCGACCTATCCGCTGCCACTTTCTGCGTTTGATTTGCCCAAGGATGGGTTCCTCATTCGTTAATCTCCACAGCCAGAATATTCTACAGATGATGAGGAGGCATTTGTTGACGAAAGATTGTAGCCTCTGTGTGATGGTGTTAGAGACCAGCCATTTTTCGCTTCCGTACAACAATATGGACTACGGTTTGACAGTGCGGGTCGGCACGACTAGTCTGTCCGAGAGTTTGTGAGAGAGGAGGCAGATGACATCGGCGAAGTCCAGGTCCTCAAAATGTCTCGTGATGTCCCAATCTTATATGCCTCTGCATCTACAGTGGCTTGCCCGGTTCGTCTGATTCTAGTGTATTTCCGTCTGAGGCGAAGGCAGTCACGTCTAAATTCGGCTATGTCCTCCGTCCAGCAACGGGCTTTTATGTTTTTTCTTTGCCAGAGTCGGCATCGTTTTATTTCAAGTTTGTTTGATGCGAAGCATTTCTGCGCTCACCACTTCTGTGGCGCTTTTAAGGATTGTATCTCCGAGGGACTGTGCATCAACGGTGGCTATTAACACTTTGCGGTTGAGTTTTGATACATTCCCTGGGTGTTCCCTTATATTCTACTCTGTATTGGCGGTCGCTGCCTGGAAGTCTTTGAGGAGCTTCCATGACTTTATTAGTCCATTAATGCGATCAGATACAAGCGTGATATCTGGTGTCGTTTCTTCGCAACCGGGTCTTCCAAATGTGTTTGCTACTTCTGTGTTCATGATCGTCAGCCCGAGCCTGCCCGCCATATCTAGAACCCTCCTGCCTCTTGAATTCGTAGTTGACTTACGCCATTCGATGGCTTTGGAATTGAAATCGCCGGCAACAATTGCCGATCTGCCGATTTTGCATGCCATATCCTTAAAGTCATCTAGTTTGTTTCGAAATTCTTCGATGCTATCGCTGCACGTCAGAGAGCAGCTTATTATTGTGCTTTGTTGGATGCGCGATAGTTGTGATAGGAGCGCCTCTGCGTTTTGCTTCTGTGGATCCATTTCACTTCTTGGATCTTATATACCGCGCATCTTCCTAATCCCGGTACATGATTAGTCGAGCTATGAATTGCGTCAAAGCATAAACAGTATTTTGGGGCTTCAGTGCATTCTTTGTGCTTGTGGTTTGGGATTCGTCGCATCTAATGCAGAGATCCTGGCTCCTCCAGTCGGATCCTTCACAATTCCATGTTAGGTGCCCTGGTCCGAAGCTCTTGAAGCGGCGCTTGATACTTAGCTGGGATCGAATTATACAGTTCATCCAGCCCATTTTTATGTGTGATTTATTGAGGAGAATATCGACTTTCTCCTATGTTAAAGTCACATGAGTACGAACCTCGTATCTCTACCGTAGTTTTGGGTTTATGGAGGAGAGCAGTGAGCAGTTCATGGCAATACGCCTACAATGATACGATGCTAGATCGGACTAGAACAGAACTGAGCCTTTATGTTGTTTCTTGAATGGCAGCAAATGTTCTCAAATTTCTTGATTTATAGTGCCCGTGGTAATGAACGGTTGGCTTTTCATACCACACTGGCAGTTGGCTTGGCAAACCAAATATTTTTTAGGGAACTTCTACAACATTTTTAGGGCACCTGGGACTCCTCCTATTTTCATTGCAGTATAAAACGCAGCGCGCTGAATCTGCTTAAAGTCCACTTTGACGTATGTTTCATCGTCCATAACAACACAGTCATATTATAGCACCCTTATTTTGTTTATCATTTCGATTGGGTGCTATTTAAATACAATCTTTTTATATGGTCGTTAATGTTCACCATTGCGCACTTCTTGTAAGTAACCTTTCAACATATGGACCTGTTGTCCGGCATCTCGAAGTGAAAGGCAAGTTTTTTTTTAAATAATGACACCACTTCTTTGACTTTTGACTGGGACACAAATCCTTTCTTTCTTCTACTTCCACTTTGAACTGTCGACTCATTCGGGCGAATTTCGCGAGATATTGTTCTTAAAGATCGACCATTTCCATAATAAGTTGCAATAATTTTAACGCAATATTAAGGGTTACAGGTAGATCTATATGTCCCTGCAGCGACAGCCAAACTGCGCTCATGGCCATAGACAGCCCTCCAACCAGATCAGGGGTAGTCGAGTCTGGTAAATCCAGCCTTAACTATGTCGGTAGACATATTAGCCTGATGCTAACACGGGTCCCGGTACACGTGGGTATCGCGGGTAATGAGATCTCTGACTCTCTGACAAATTTCTTTACGATTAGCAGGTGGTTAAACCACTTTTACAATAATAACGTGGTGCTTCTCCGTAAATTTTTGTTTTTTATGGTTAGTATCATATTATTTGAACTATGAGGTAGCTCACGGTCTTCTGCTAATGGCAAAGAAATTTGTCAGAGCTAGGATGGGCTCTGAGGCAAACTTCTTTGGTTACTGCCGAGCGAGCTTGACAGGCTGAGAGAGGCTGCAGATGGACTAAACGGATGTAACCTGTCATGTCCGACCGACTGTCGGAAAAGGTAGGCATCTCAGACAGTGTACTTTGCCCTCCTTTGTGGAGAGGAGGATGGGACGGCAGACCGCTTTCTGTGCGTCTGCCCCGCCTTAGCTCGAATCAGGTTTGAGGTCTTTGTCACTGATGTGTTAAGAAGCTCCACCCTTGGTCCTTAGCCCCACAAGATCTACTCAGATTTCTTCGGAGATCGGGTAGATTTAAAAAAAATTAAAAGGGAATCCAAGTGCACTACAATATTAGGATTACATACGTCCAGCAGCGCCAAAAATGCGCTAAAAGAAAAAACGTTTTTAGAA
This sequence comes from Anastrepha fraterculus, assembly GCA_037575425.1. Taxonomy (NCBI): domain Eukaryota; kingdom Metazoa; phylum Arthropoda; class Insecta; order Diptera; family Tephritidae; genus Anastrepha; species Anastrepha fraterculus. The sequence goes on from JAYXIM010019062.1 coordinate 16,185, forward strand.
GGGATAAGAATAGAGATAAATATAAAAAAATTTATATATTATTTTTCTTTACAAAAATTAGTAGGTATATATAAAAAATCAAGTACAATGAAAAAAATTTGTTCCACGGTCGGTATCATTTCTCCTTGAAATGTTGATGGATCTGTAAAATGTAAAAAAATTCTTGTAAAATAAAGTTATAGTTACAGTCTGTCAAGTCGGACTTTTGAATTTCGAAAAATTTTGCAATTTACGGCATTTAAAAAAAGTATGCATTTTACGTCATAAATGCCACACTTTAATTATGTTTTAAAATATTTTAATATCAAAAAACCGGCTCGACAGACTATAGAGAAAACACTTTGCCGGAAAGACTAGTTTCGAGAAAAACGAGTTTAAACTTTCAAGTGGAAACGAAAGACAGCTACCGGTGCGCGTCAAACTCTCGTTAGGTAGTTACATTTCCTACCATAACTTTGTATCTATGGGGAATTTTTACTATCCACAGAAATACGCCTAAAAGTATAAAGAATAATAATCTGAAAAAAATCGATTTTTTGAAAATTCTGGACGTATATAACCCCTTGAGGTGTAAGTCTGGTCAAAAACTCATTTTTTATAGATATTTTTTAGGAATTTGTTTTTAGAAAATAAAATGCGCTCGTTTTGATTTTATAGTATGTTATTATTGACATCAAATAGTATACAAAAACAATGTTTTTTTTTTTTTTTACATATTTTTTTGTAGTAGTGTGGTACCAAAGTAAGCATCTTAAAAAAAGATTGGTGGCTTGTCAACAGGATTTTGGCACTCTAAAACGAAAAAGTTAAGCTGATTATTATTTTGTAAGCTTGTCAGTCTGGCAGGTGCTACAATGGGAATTTTTTTTTTTATAACAAAATGGTGGACTTTTGAAAAAAGGTATGTTTTTCGGGTGGAAATCAGACTGTCGTATGGAAAGTTAGGACTGAAAAAAAAAACTAAGAGTTCAGTTATGAAAGACCTTTTATT
>JAYXIM010019063.1:0-17147 GCA_037575425.1 Anastrepha fraterculus
CGAACATCCTGAACTATGTGGCAAATTAAGAAATTAAAAAATAAAAAATAAAAAATACGCTACGATATTTCTCGTTAAAAGGAAATAAAAATATAAAAATACTCAAAAATAAATAATAATAAATAATAATAATAAGAACTACACAAGAATACAAAAAATAAATAAATAGTAATAAAAATAAAATGTTCTCGGATTTTTCCTGAGGCTACGTGGAAATCGTAAAAAATAAAAAAAAACGAGTCATACTAAAAATTAGAAAATTTACAAAAAATTAAAAACCTTTAAAATTAAAAAAAAACAAATAAATTAATAGTAATAGTAATAAAATAAATTAATTAAATAAAAGCTATTAAAAAAATGAAAATTAAAACATAAAATAACCGAAAAAGAAAAAAATACTATCTACCATATTTCTCGTTAGGGAACATAAAAATAAAAATTAAATGAAATAAAAAAATATCTAAAATATACATTAAGATCAATAATAATAAAGAGCATGATAAAAAAAGATTTCTGTTTCTCTTTAGAGGGTGGAGTAAAAAAAAATTTAAAAAATACATAACAATAAATTAAAAAATTACAGAAGAAATACAAAACAAAAAAATAAAATAAAAAATAAAAAGTTCTCGGATTTTTGCTGAGACTTTAGAAATAAAAATAAAATTAGAGAAATAAAATGACAGAAGGAATAAAGAGACAAAATAAAAAGTTCTTGGTTTTTTCCCGAGACTTTCTAAGAGGTAATCTTAAAAAATAATAATCATAATTAAAATTAAAATGAAACCAAAAATTAAAAGCAAACTAAAAATTTAAAAAATGTGAAATGTAAACCAAAATTAAAAATACCTAACAACAACTAAAAAAATAACAGAAAATATTAAAAAAATTCACTATTAGGGGACCGTCCAGATCATGCGCTAAAAAAAAAGCTATTTTTGGGAATTATTTTTGAGTATGTAATGAAAGATACAGATATAGATATTGTTAGATATAATAAATAAAGTCTTAAATTGTGTAAAAATTTTTTTTTATTCATTTTATTGCATTTTAATGTACAAAATGGTGGCCGCGCGTAAACGCCTTAAAATCGAAGTGCAAAACGGTACCAAGCATATCTCAGGAACGGCTCGTCTGAAACAAAAAAATCAAAATGGGTTAGATTCAGTATAACAAATACTAGTTAATCCACCTATAAAAATCAATATTTATCGAAAAATATCTCAATGGCGGACAAAAATTAAAAAAAACGCACTTTTTTTCGCTGTTTTTTTAAATAAACAATTAGTAACAATGCAAAATTTTAATATTTTATAGGTGGACTACCTCGTTTAGTATGTGTAGATTATGTGGTTTAAATTTCAAAAGAATCGGTGTAACAGTTTTTGTAAACTCTTTGGTACCGTTTTTAAAACGTTGTTTTGAGAAAAACGCGTTTAAAGTTTTTTTAATACAAAATTGAAAAAAAATCTTACCTCGACTCTAACAGTAATGCCTGCGCCGTAGGGAACACCTTCTGCACTCTCCATTTCATCATTCTTCTGCAATTGAACTCGTTTCCTTTTCGTTCTGGCCTCTTTTGACGACTCCAAGCTGCGGCAATTCGCATTGCTGACGCCCTCGCTATCATTCTTCTGATGTACTCGAAAGCGCCCGGACCAATTTATACACCCATTACGTCCATAATTTTCAGTAATGGTTTTTTACCCTCGTTGAATTGACATGCTGCAACTTTGCACGCAATTTTTACCACTTTTTTCCTATTGTAAAGGTGTTTGGGCGCCATGTTCCAGACAAGATTGTTGAAACTTTCATTGTTATTTTGAGTATGGCCACCCAAACACCGTTCGAGCAATTCTGATTTAGTAAGATCCTCGTAAATCGGCTTCAACACTTCTTGAACATCAGAAGCAAGAGCGGGCTTATGTTTGTACGGTTTCTTATCAGCTTTTGCTTGAAGGTAATTACACCAGGTGATCGAGCAGTCTGAATGCTGCGGTTTGGCGTCTATTGATATCTTGTGGTAGAATGGATGCCCTTTGTTAAATGGTTTCGAACGAACCCTCTTTGCTCTGCTGCCTTTCCATGACGAATGCGATCGATACTGCTTGCACGAAGTCAAAAGTGAAACTGATGTAAAGTAGCAGTAGACGAGATTCAAGGCTCGTTTTGCTCCAAAAAGTGAATAATACTGCTTACTTTCTAAGAGAATAAGTCAGAAGAGACAATATATCTTACACCGTAAGAAGCAGCAGCTGCCTCTATTGTCAAAAAGGGATTAGCGCACCGAGGGGTCGATAGAGCGCGTATACCTGTCTGGCAAGCTCAGGCAAGCGCTTCTAGGTAGTGATGTTCAGGTAAGAAAAAAATATATTAACACTGCTCCGAACTCTCTGAAATTTAAACAGAATATTTCTACATACATATACTTTCGAAAGATGCAAAAAACAAAAAAAATTGATTTTTTCAAGTGCTAAACTAGACGGCCCCCTTAATACTGCTTTTCAAATGATTTGCAGAAGAAATATAAAGAAAATAAAAAATATAATATAAAAAGTTCTCTGATTTTTGCTGAGACTTTTTAAATTATGTGGTAATCTTAAAGCAATAAAACAATTAATGAAAGAGCATTAAGAAGTATTAGTAGCAATAACATATAAGACAAATTAAAAGTAAACAAAAATGAAAATGTAAAAGTAAATAAAAATAAAAGTAAAAAAAATCACAGAAGAAATGCAAAAAATAAAAAAAAAACTTTAAAAATTTTAAAAACAAATCACTACTTTGCTCATCAGGAGACAACCCAAACCTATTTCAATTTTTCACTTAGCTATTTGCTAAAACACAAAATCTGTTAGAAAACAAACACCTGTCGTATCTGGCACACGCCAAGTCATTCAACCAAATCTTCGAGAAAATTACTAAACATTTCTATTTCTTCAAAGTTTTCTCTCCCTCGTTCGGATGCAAATATAAATTTTAGTGTATGTACCTATGTAAGAACTTTTCGCTATATGAGTATTTGAAAGTATTTCTAAAATTAATTTCGTCAAAAATTCCGCAACGGAATTTCCAATTTACGAATCGTGTTTTTTTTTGTTTCGTTTTTTGTTGTTGATGGCATTCAAAAATAGTATTGATGAGTGGAAATATTTTTTTTTGTTTCGCGGTATTATTTAGATGCTACGATTTTTTGCTTGGGCGATATCCAAGAATTCTACTAATTAAAGCAAGTAAATATGTATATGTAGGTATATGTACATATGTATATGTATAATTGTATGCTTATTAGAGTGCTGTTCATAGGAATTTGGAGGCGTAAGATTCATGCAATTCGAGGTATTAAAATTTAGTGTTCCACTGGTAGAAAACACTAAATTACCGTTGTAATTATTGATGCATATATATACAAATTGCAACTTTTACTCAAATGCATACATGAAATTGTTGTAGTACCAAACAGGCACTCCCCAAGTAGCACTAAATACCGACATATGTACATACATCGAGTAACTTCGGGTATTGTGATATGGGAGGGTAATGTGATATACCATATTACATTAAACGTACAACCCATTGGCACCAAAAAAAATGATGTACTTTGCTATATTTTGTTAGTTCATGCCCAAGAAAGGCGATATTCGATAGTGGGATGCCGAGAGTATGAGGAAAGCCATTTGAGCTGTGAGAAGAGAAAAGATGGGCATACTCTGGGCTTCAAAAACATTTTGTGTGCCATTCGCAACGTTACAAAGAGCCGCTCGCAGTGACCGATCTATAGACGATAGTTTGAACACGCCATTAGGACATAAACCCGTATTTAATCCAGATTTAGAAATGGAAATAGTAAAGTATGTTAAGAAAATGGAGTCGCGGTTTTGGGGACTCACTCGCAGTGATATCCGCTCTCTCGCGTTTCAAATAGCGAAGCGCAACCATATTGACAACCCATTATTTCTTAAAATTAGAATTAATAGAAGCTGTTAAGTCAATATTCAGAGTGACAATTCGCCTTACTTTTTTTTCGTGGTAATTGAATAGAAAATTTACGAAATTACAAAAACGTAGCATTTAAATAGTTTTTCATTTGAATTTTTAAATATAATTTCCGCTTGTTTTTCGTCAAAATATGTGTGCCCACTACTGTATATTAAATACTTGTACTATATATACTTACTCATGAAAATTTTTCACATAACAACAGGTTTCTAGACCCATCTGTATTAAGTTTCGTAAACAAATCTTTGCCCCAAGAAAACAACAATTTTCACGCTATAGGAATGCATGTTTATGAATTGAAAACAAAAACAAAAAGAAAGCTAAATGAAATTTTTACAGTCAAGCAGTGAATGGAAAGCAAATAAATTTTAAATGCAAAGAAATTCTAATAGGACACCAACACTAATTTCACTACACTTAACACCTTGACTGCCACAAGGTTTTTATATGAAAATTTACTTAGTCAATTCGTTTATTGTTGCAATTAGTTGTAAACTTAAAAGTTTATCATAAGTATTCTCTTTTGAAATTAAAGCATTTTGCTGAAAATTAAAAACAAAATAAATTCATTCATAATTTGAAAAAAAAAATTGTCTAATTTTTATTTTTGTGCCGTAAGTGCCATTAATGCATATCCACTGATTTTTCCGTATGCAAATACAGAAAATAATCGCTTTTCACCGGCGCCTAAATTGCACATGGCACTCAACGTGTTAAAGTGTTTAGCCGTGAAAGCGAATATGCATACGATTGTTTTTTTGTTTTGTTGCTTTTTTTCAGTGATTTAAAGATAAATTTACTAAAGTACAAGTGTATAAATTTATAAACAATTTGTATTGTATATGCGCACAGGTGTAAAGCGTTTGTTTATCGTGCCGATTGTAAATTTTTATACTCTTTATATTCTTAGTATAAATACAAAAATAGAATTGTTTACGAATTTAGAATTAAATATGTACGAAAAATGCCAAGACACTAAATCAAAAAGAATAAAAAAATAAGTCAAGGTACACTAGTGGCAAAAATTAAGGGATACACAAAAATACATTTCCACATCTTTAGTTTGTTTTTTCTTTTTTAGTTTTTTTTATGCTTAAAAATATTAATTTAAAAAAAATTATTCATAAAATAAAAAATAATCAAAAAAATTTTATATGTAAAATAAAAAATTAAATTAAAAATATTAATTAAAAAAAAATTATTCATAAAATAAAAAATAATAAAAAAAAATTTTATATGTGAAATAAAAAATTAATTTAAAAAAATTATTTATAAAATAAAAAATAATAAAAAAAATTTATATGTAAAATAAAAAATTAAATTAAAAATATCATTTTAAAAAATGTATATATAAAATAAAAAATAATAAAAAAATAGTTTTATATGTAAAATAAAAAATTAAAAAAAGAATTTTAAATTTTAAATTTTTTATTAGTATTTTTAGTAACATTATTTTTTTTTTAAATGGATACTAATGCTGCTGCTGTAACAATGAAATTTTAATTTTAAATTTATATTGAAATAAAAAATATTTTAAATTTTAATTTATTTAATTTTTTACTTAAATAAATAAATTTTTGTTTTAATTTGGAAAAATTTTATTAAAAAAAAATTTTATTTTAATTAAAAAAATATTATAATTAATTTTATTTTTCGTTTGTTTTCAATTTAAAGAATACAATTTAAAAATGGTTTTTTTTTAATTTTGTATTTTAAATTTAAACTTTTTTGTAATTTTTTTTTATATCATTTTTGTGTCTTAAATGGATAACAATGCAGGTGAATTTATTTTTTTTAATTTTAAATAATTAATTTAATTTTTTTATTTTATTTCATTTTATACTTCAATAATTTTTTTTATTCTTATTTAAACTTTTTCTAATTTTTAAATATAATGTTATGTATGTATGTAATGTATGTTTTCTTAAATGCATACATATGCAACTGCTATAACAATGCAAGTAAATTTATTTTTTAATTTAAAGAAATTTAACTTGTTTTATTTTATTTCATTTTTTCTTTAAATAAATCAATCTTTGTTTAATTAAACAATTTTTAAATGGTTTTTTAATTTTAAAATTTTTTATTAAAAAGCATCTAATTTTAATTTAAAAAAATGTAATTTAAGGTTCATTCTTTTAATTTTTTATTTGACATTTAAACTTTTTCCTAATTCTTTTAATAAAATTTTGTTGTCTTAAATGGATACCAATACACTGCTACATCAATGCAAGTATATTTACTTTTTAATTTTAAAATACTCAATTTTTTTTTTTTATTTTACTTAATTCTTTATTTTAAATAAATCAACTTTTTTTATTCTAAAAGTTTTAAATTTTTTTGTTCTAATAAAATTTTTTTTAAATTTAAAAAATTTTAACCAAAAATAATCTAATTTAAATTTAAAAAAAGTGGAATTTTAATGTCTTTTTTGAATTTTATTATTTCATATATAAACTTGTTTAAATTTTTTTTTTTAATTTTTTGGTTCAAATAATTTTTGTTTAATTTTAAAATATTTTAATCAAAAGAAATCTAATTTTAATTTAAAAAAGTGCAATTTAAATGTCTTTTTTTAATTTTTTATTTCATATATATACTTTTTGAAAATTGTTTTCCAATTTTTTAGTTCCAGTAAAACTTTTTCAAATCTAAAAAAATTTGTATCAAAAATAATTTAATTTTAATTTAAAAAAAAGTGTAATTTAAATATTTTTTTAATTTTTTTTTTCATATTCAAACTTTTTTCTAATTTTTTAATATATGTAATGTTTTTTCTACTAATGCTGCCGCTATTACAATGTAAGTTAAATTTCTTTTTAATTATAATAAATTTTAATTTTTTTCTAATTTTACTTAATTTTTTACTTTAAACAAATCAACTTTTTTTTTAGTTTAAAAATTTTAATTTTAAAAACAACAAAAACTTTATTTTCAATTTTAAAAAATTTGAGTTAGCAAATTTTTTTCTTATTTTAAAAAATTTTATTTTAAATATTTGTTTTATTATTTCATATTAAATTTTTTAAATTTTTTTTTAAGATACATTTTTTTTTCTTAAATGTTGACCAATGCTACTACTACAATAACGCGAAACTGGAAGAAAGCAAAAGCAAATGCAATGCAATGAATTTATAATTCGCTTTGAAACTTAATTTGCAATACACAGCTGACCTTCTGAGAACTTGAAATGAAAATGAAATACTGAAATTATCGCGTCTATTGAGTGAAAGAAAAACTAAAATAGCACCAAGTTGTTTATTTAGAAATTAGAGCTAAATGCCAAATTAAGTATGTGTATATACATGTGAATAGACTGAAAATTCGCATACAATTTTTGGCAAAATAAATTTGAGGAATTTTTCGTGCACTGACCCCGAACGAAATTGGATTGAAAAATAAATACAAATACGAGTGCAATGGCGCGGATGCTAATGGACAGAGCAGAGCCACATATGTATACATACATATAAGTATGTACTTATACCTCTAGTGTAAGGTATGTCTACATGACATTATATATGAAATGCTTTTAGCGATTTTACGGCGGTTTCTAAATTGTTTTGCGACATAGACTGCACTTTCGTTGTTTAGTCGAACTTTCAACTGATTGCCTCTTCTATAAGAAATCGGCGAAAAATTCGACAGATATGGATTACGACTAGAAACATATCACATAGAATATAAACGAAGAAAAAATATGGCATATCTGCAATCGCAAGAATCAAAAGACTAAATCAGAACTAAATTTGTTGAGGTAGGTAGGCAGAGCATTTCTGTAACCGTGGGTATACTAAAAGGGTCAATGCCTTAGGCAAATACTGTGTAGATTGAGATCACTAAACTTCAAGGCATGCACTAGCGTGGATTATGTAGTAAATTCCGCTGTCATAGACTAGCCCCTCCTGGATGACAAATGTAGTGGCGTGCCGTCGACATAGAAAACTGATGAAAACATCAATAAAGTGAAACAAAAGTTGATCAATAACCGCAAATTACCCAACAGAGAGCGAGAGAGGACTTGAGAGCATTGCTTATGTATCCATTCAGAACATTCTGGTTAATGAGTTGGGTTTGCGCCGTGTTGCTAAAAAAAATTCGCTTCAAAGGACATGTCTTTCAGGCAAAAAAGTACTTGACCGGATATACCATAAATCCTGGTCGTTCCAGTTACGTAGAACTGACTAACGTGGAAACGCTCATTGATATTGCCAAAGACACGATTTCCTGGGCTGAATCCGACTCAACATTCATCAAGCGCATCACTACTGGAGACGCGCCGTGGGTTTATGAGTACGACACGCAATTCAGACATCAGGCGAGTGGGTGGAGAGCTCCGAATGAACGAAAGAATCAAGACCAAAAAATACTTCGTTTTCCATTAAAAAAGAAAGCGTTGCTTTGGTCACGGATTTTATGAATTACAACGGTGTTGCACATCACGCAGTTTATTTGGCCATTATGAGATGTTTACGTGAAGCAATTCGCTAAGAAACAAAGAATTTCTGGGAAAGCAACTCGTGAGTTTTGCACCATGATAACGCGTCGTGCAGCGCCATTATTATCTGCGAATTTTTGTCGAAGAACCAATCGAGCACCATCCCACAGCTATCGAGGTTTCTCCGTTTGATCGAATAAAAAACAGCCGAAAGATGTAATGGAGAACTCGAAGAGGGCTCTGAAGGCTATTCCCAAAATGGAGTTCCAGAAAATTATCGAGAGCTGGATCGAACGCTGGCATAAGGGCGATGCAGTTGTTGGGGAGTACTTTGAAGGCGATAATATCGCTTTTGAAGAATAAACTTCTATTTTAAATGATCTGAATATATTCCGGGAAATTTTTTGCAAAAGGTGGTATCAGAACTTTTCAAATAAACTTTGAGTTTTTTTCGAAATTTCCAAATAGATTGTCCTATGTACGAATAATTAAAAAAATGTTAGTAATATATTGGACTTAGGACATAGAGCCGTCGATAAAAAACCCACATCATGAATTTTTAAATTTAGTTTTTTTTTAAGACTTTTGTTTTTCCTTGTTTACTCCTCGCGGGAGCATAGGGCCTCGACAAGGCTTTTTCATCGTGCACGGTTCTGTACTGTTGTTTTTGCACCGTCCCATGTGATGTCGGCTTCTGCTAGTTCGCGCAACATCGACCTTCTCTAAGTGTTTTTTGGTTGAGCGCGGCCTCTGCTCCCTTGCGGGTTCCAGTCTAGCGCCATTCTCGTTGTTGTTGTTGTTGTAGCAGCATAAACATTCCCCATACTTACATACGGGGAATGCTGCTGGAGTGACAGTCCTTGGCCGGATATAAATCCGGGTCGTTTCGGTAACGTAGAACCGACTGTCGTGGAAACGCCATTCTCGTGATGGTATCTGGTGGTTTTCTCAATGTGTGACCCATCCATCGCCACTTTCTGCATTTGATGTACCTAAGGATGGGTTCCTCTTTCGTTAATCTCCATAGTGCGTCGTTACTGATGGCGTTTGGCCAAAAAAATCCTGCAGTTGATGCAGAGACATTTTTTTTTTTTATTTAATTTTAACTAATTTTCAATAAAAACATAGTTCATTACTTAGTAAAATCCAAGTGAATCAAAGTTTTAAGCTTTGTGGGAAATTCAGCAAAATTCCTGAAACTTTCATCAAAATTTGCTACTTTTTATTAACATTTTTTAGTATGCAAAAATTTTAAATTTTAGTGTAATAAAGTGGGAGTTTGAAGTGCTTCGAAAATCACGTAGATTTTTAACAACTTTTCCATTGATGGTGTTGTGGGTTTTCTTCCAAATAAAACATATTGAAAATTGCTTAAAGTTAAACAAAAGGAATTAAATATCAAAATGTTTAATAACATCTTTATTTGTTACCCATACTCCCATATGCAACACTATAACCAGCTCAAACTATGCTTCTAAAAGCCCACGACTATAAGTTGCTTACATGATAAGTTGCTGAAATGCATTATAACTTAGTTATATTTGAGTATTTTTACTAATAGTCTCAGCAATGATTTGGAATTTAAACTCCTCCCGCCTGTTTAAGTCACATGCATAGGAGTATGCAACAAGAACATTTTAGTTGCCATTCCAACTGAACTTCATAAGCCTTTGAGCCACTTTAGCAAAAGCCAAACATTTTTTACGTGCCTAACCAGCATAGCAACCTTGATGGCACATTCTCTAGCGTTTGTCTAAATATTCCATGAATATTTGTTAAAGTTTTCATGTAATACCCGCTCACAAATTCTCGAACACGTGACTAGACAAAATTAATCGATTGATGAGTGAGGGAATGCTGAGTGATAAGATGATATGAAACTTACATAAAATGGAAAGTTTTGTAGAGGAATGAGTTGATTAATTAACAAGTAACTAAATTGAAGGTTGAAAAGGGTTTGTGTAGGTGTATGTTCAATTTGAATACTTTTGAGATATTTGGCATGCGCACAGTAATGAACGCACACGAATAATTTTATCTAAAGGGGCTACAACAACTATAAAGGGGCTAAAGGTCACAACAACTTCTTTATTAAAATTTTAAAAAGTTTAATAATAATCATAAAAATAATAAGAATTTTGTTGAATGTTTGACTGAGCTGCTCCCTCCCTATTTTTGTCGTGTGTGGCTTGATATTTTTCCACAAATGTACGAGCCTTCAGTTTTATGCCGCTTTCGAACGGCAGATGGTTTTTATGAGAATAATTACACTCGTAGGTTTGCAGAGTTTGCCTGCCGAGCGGTGGCCGCTGTGGGGGAAACTCTTTCTATTGTATCGTATGGTGTTTCATACCCCCCAGAATTTTAAGCGTTTATTAAATATTAACTGAGAGAGACTGCAGATGGACTAAACTGATGTTACCTGCCATGCCCGACCGACTGTCGCAGATCTCCTGTCATTAAGCAGAAGGGACTGTAGGCTGCTGGTTGGACTGATGGCGGGCTACTTTCTATGGGCAAAGCACATGGAAAAGGTATGCACTCTGCCCAGCATATGGAAAGGAGAATGAAACGGCGCACTACTTTCTGTGCATCGGCCCAGCCATCGCTTGAATCAGACTTTAGGTCTTTGGCACTGAGGTGTTAATAAGCGACCACCTTGCCTCTTTGGCACCACAATATCTACTCAGATTTCTTCGGAGGTCGGGTAGATTTAAAGAAAATTAAAAAGAGCACCCGAGTGCAGTACAAGGGACTTAATTCATGTCTGAGTGCTGCACTTGCTAGTTGCCCTGAAAAGAGAAAATATTGTAATATTGGTTTCATTTAATTTCTTTGTCAATACCACTTTACGATTACCCGTAACGTGTCCTTCTTGCCTATTTCGTTTAGTGCTCCAGCAGCAACACTGCGGCACATACTACATAGTAAATATATGGAAGAGCCTTTTCGCATGCTTTTGCTTGAGATTTTGACGAGTTTTTATCAAAAGCTAGTGTTCTCTTTTTTGCTTCCTTCATTTTTCCATTCCCAACCACAGCTGACTGACGTATGCAGGCTGCGGCCATTAGCCATTAACCTGTCGTTCTTTTAACGCCAAACTTCGCATTCCGTTGCCACTTTGGAAAGTATCAGCTACCCATCATCATTTATTGTGTCTCCAAGACTACCAACCAGGCATTGCCTAGAGACTAATGATTAATTAACCATCTACTCTAGCATACCCCCCATCATGGGCAATTACTGGCGCCCATGCCGTGTAACTCTTTTGCTGCTTGGTATTGCAAACTCGTTCTTTGAACTCATTTATCACGAAAATTATATGAAAACTATTCGCAGAATTTCATTTATACTTTTTGTGTGGGATGTTCCAGGGTGAAATTGCAAACAATTTTACTGTACAGTTTGGGATATAGCAGATAGTGAGCATACAGCGCTAGGACTAGAGTTTCGACAACTTGTTTATTTCTTATTTAATTTTGTTAATTTCTTTATAAAAATAGAATTCCTTCTCATACGAAAATCAAACACATCCAAGTATGAAATTACCAAAACAATTCAATAAATTTTTATAAATTTTATAAATAAAAAAAAATAAAATTCAACAAATTTTTATAAAAATGTCACACTTTTTCAGAAGAATTTTTAGAAAAATTTGGAGCATGCAGAGTTATACTCATTAAATTTTGGGATTAAAAAATTCATGATTTCATTGGCTCCAAAATCGCATTGATTTTTCACAATTTTTTTGCTGACGTGTGTTTTCTTCCATATAAAAAAAATTGAGCTCTCGCCAGAGGTTTTGCACACAAGGTGTCTGTTTCTACAAAGCGTAGCCATGGTTTTGGACTTAAACTCTAAATGCACAGTTTTATGCTGTTAAAATTTATATTATGGGTTCTATAGCCAGAATGAAGAGATGCATATCGAGGATTTTTCTTGAGTTTTTGTTTTGGGGAATAGTTAGAAATTATCGAAATTTTTGGATAAACATTTATATTTTTTTGCGAAAAGCAAAAGAAGAAGGTAACAACATTTTGAGAATTGAATATATTTTGTAAAGTAGTGAGAAAGAAAATTTTGAGAATTTCGTGACTTAAGGCTTTCTGACTTACTTTAATAAAATCTTTACTTTAGGTTTTTAGAAGCTAAAAAGTCGCCAGTGGTCAAAAATCAAAGCGGCCGAACTTTACTTAGTAATTATAACAGGCAGTAGCCTCCATGACTGGATAAATTACTCTTATTTTTTCCCCCCAATAATAAAAATAACACAGTGATGGTTTCAAACCCCGGGCACCCAGCGATTAAATCTAATTAGGTACGGACCATTTTCCAAGGCTCTATCGACTTAAATTCGAAAAAAATAGTAAAGTAATCAGGCCAGAGTCGGCTTAAAACTGTAGGTTCCGCCATTTGTAGAAAAAACATCAAGACGCACGCCAAAAATTGGAGGAGGACCTCTGCAAAACTTCTAACAAAAGTGCACGCGACAATTATCATATTTATTTATTTATTTAATGACGAATTGGGTTTCTTCTAGTCTGTAAATTTGTATCTCAAATATCTTTAAAATGAAAGCTAACCTCGAAAACGGTCAGTACCGTTGAATTTGGCGTAATCAAAGCAGGTTTTGCCGCAGGGCACTCGGTTTGACGGAAAAAAAGTTCTGCTATTCGAGCTCAGTGTAATTTTTCCAATGATTAAAATTGCATTTTAGTAGAAAATTAAACGAGGAATTCGATGGTTTTACCAAAAATTCGCGACGAGGGGGCGTTGTATTGTTAAAAATGAGGTTAAAAACTTCGGACTTATTCATACTTTCTTATAAAAAAAAGTTTAAATTTTAACGTTTTTTATATTTACATTTTTTTTTATAAATTTTTTTATAAATTATTAATTTTCTTAAATCTCTAAATCACTTTTTTAGTTGATTCCCTCAACTTCGAAACAAAATAAAAAAATTGTGGCACCTATAGCAGCGGCATAATAAATTTTAGAAAATTAGTATCCACCCCAAAACCAACAAAATCACAAATCCTCCAAATTTGGATCTCCTCTATTTTAATTTTTTATACATTTGTTTTAATAATTTTTAAAATACCTAAAATCAAGAAAATCAGAAATCCTCCAAATTTTTCTAAAATACAAAAACAAAAAAAAAAAAGAAAACCAAAAAAAGAATTGAATATGTCTCCCTTTCTCTTCAATGTAGAACCCCTAAACATTTTTCAACCAAATTAAAAATTTGTCGATCGGAAAAAGTATTCGATTCTTAAAAGAATGCCCCTCACACACCTACACAGTATTTTGTACAAGTAATTAAAGTGACGAGTGAGTCTTTCAGCCGTTGTGTCATATTGTCAACAAAAGTTTCATTTAATTACTTTTAACGTTGCCCCGTGGGGAAGTGAAATTTAACCAAGTTGACACTATAGCGTTCATGCGCCCAAAAGTGCGCTACATATTTACTATTTACTCTGCATGCCTGCGTTTGCTTGTATTTCTCCATGTATATGTTTATATGTGCATTGCGTTTATCGATTGGCCCATGCCCCTTACTTGAATTTCGAAAACTGAATGAGAGTATAATTGCCTGAATGTTTGAGTATTTGAAATTAAATTAAAAGCAGGAGGCTAGAGACGCTCTTTTTTTCCAAACTATGCACTCATTTAAGTTTTACTCTGGCAAGTCATTTAATTTATGCAGTGAACTATTGAACTTTTAGTTTTAATTCATTTGAATGGCCGCAAAGGCGTCACACTTTTTAAGGCCTTCTTAAATCTGGTTTGCAACACAGTTTAGTTGGTCTGGGAAAAATAAATTTCGCAAAGTGGATGTAATATAGTAATTTGTGGTTATATAGTATGTGTATGTATATGCATATATATATATATGTATATATGTATTAATATAACATTGAGGCACACACATCCTTAAGAATTTAAATTTATTGCTGGACTTATTTTCTATTTTTACATGTTTTGAAGTACTTATAGCTGAAATTGACACTTT
The DNA here is from genome assembly GCA_037575425.1 of Anastrepha fraterculus. Lineage (NCBI taxonomy): Eukaryota > Metazoa > Arthropoda > Insecta > Diptera > Tephritidae > Anastrepha > Anastrepha fraterculus. The sequence goes on from JAYXIM010019063.1 coordinate 14,448, forward strand.
TTTATAAACTACTTTACTATATCTAAGCCAATAGCTATTAATGAATTGAATTCTGACCATTTGCCCGTAAAATTTAATTTGAAGATAGAGGATCCATATATTTCTAATTTTAACTGGGACTTATCAAATGCTAACTGGTACTCATATAAGAAGTTTTTAAAAAATGCCCTTCAAAACACATCTACAAATTTAGAGGAGATTAACGAAAATGTTGACGAAAATATACAATTTTTTAGTAGTCAAATAATGAATGCAGTAAGAATTTCAATCCCTAAGAAAACACCAAAGATTAGTTTTGTTAAACTGCCACCTCATATATTAAATTTAATTAAAATAAGAAATTACTTTCAAAGGCAATGAAGCCACTATAGGCAACAGGAAGATCAGTTAGAGATATTTAGATTGTCTGGGCGTATTCCGTATAAGAAGTCTTTCAACATAGGAACAAAGAATGAAATAAAAGGATAGGTGAACTAGATACAAGAAGTAAGCCTTTCTGGAATATAAGCAAAGTTTTAAAAAAGAGGCATATACAATGTCCAGCTATCTTCGATCAAACCAAATTTATTGTGCTAAGCCACGAAAAAGCAAAGGGATTTGCTCACACTTTCCAAAATAATCACAAAGCTTCGGAGCACTTAAGCACTAAAATACATGAAGATGCGGTAAGTGAAAAAATTGTAAAACTGAATTCTCTATATGTTAGTACCTCACCAACCGACTATGTTAAGCGCAAATACATCGATTTATTAATTCGACAACAGGTTTAGACGATATAAGGAACATAATGTTTAAGAATTTGCCTAAAATAGCAGTTATTTTTTTTTTACATTTATTATCAATTCATGTATTTTCCGGATACATGGAAAACGGCAAAAGCAACTCCAATACCAAAGCCCGGAAAACCCCCAAATGAAATCGGAAGCTATCGACCAATAAGCCTTTTAAGTAGTCTCTGTAAAATATTCGAGCAAGTACTAAAAGATATAGTAAATTAACAGAATTTATTAATGAAAATAATATATCGCCTGCTGAACAGTTTGGATTTAGAGAATTTCACGGTACAACACACCAAATCCAGAGAATTTGCAACCACATAAAATCTAATTTCATTAATAAAAAGTCCACCGCTTTAGTCCTCTTCGACGTTGAAAAAGACTTTAACTCCGTTTGGCACAATGGGTTGATAATTAAACTCATGGATTTAAAATTTGCAATCCAACTTATCAAGATTATTCAAAGCTTTCTAAAAAATCGTTATTTCTGTATCTGTATTGTATAAATAATGAATTTTCATACCTAACAGAAGTTCCAGCTGGTGTCCCTCAAGGATCAGTTATAGAACCTATTTTATTTAATATTTATGTGTCTGACGTCCCTAAGTCTGACAACTGTCACTACGTCCACCGCTTTAGTCCTCTTCGACGTTGAAAAAGACTTTAACTCCGTTTGGCACAATGGGTTGATAATTAAACTCATGGATTTAAAATTTGCAATCCAACTTATCAAGATTATTCAAAGCTTTCTAAAAAATCGTTATTTCTGTATCTGTATTGTATAAATAATGAATTTTCATACCTAACAGAAGTTCCAGCTGGTGTCCCTCAAGGATCAGTTATAGAACCTATTTTATTTAATATTTATGTGTCTGACGTCCCTAAGTCTGACAACTGTCACTACGCCATGTATGCTGATGATATCGGTATTTTTTATTCGCACAAGTCTGCTCATGATATTGTGAGTAAAATGCAAAGTGCGCTGAATCATATCGCAAATTATTTTCAGATATGGAAAATAAACCTTATAGTAATGTTAGTAAAATGCAAGCCATCTTTTTTTACCAAAAAAAATAAGTCCATGCAATTTACCCAGCATAAACCTAAATATTAATAGGCATGATATATGTAAATTGGTCAAACACCGCTAAATATTTGGGCGTAGTATTAGACAAAAAGCTAATCTTCCGTGATCACATATACCACACAAATAATAAATATAATATCGCAATCAAAATGCTATATCCTTTAATCAACAGGAAATCGGAGCTCAGTGCTGAAAATAAACTTGTAATATGCAAAGTAATTTTCCAATCAATTATGCTCTATGCATGTCCTGTGTGGGGAACCTGTGCAAAAACACATATAAAGACGTTGCAAATACAACAAAATAAGCTTCTGAGAATGATGCTTAATTTACCATGGGATTATTCCACAAGGCGGTTACACAACGAAAACAAAATAGAAATAATATTCTCACGAATTGAAAAACTTAATAATAAGTTTAAGATAAAATGTAGTTATTCTAATAACCAATTAATATCAGATCTGCTTCAGCTTGTTTAAGTCATCAAATATCTGCATTGCACATGTACATAACTTCCCTTTTTCTTGTTTTTTCTTTTTTCATAAGGGTTTTTATAGTAGTTTTTCCCCCTTAATTTAATTTATATATGTATATTGTTCAACATTATCTTATGGAAAAAGTATATTTAAGAATTAAGTTAGCGTACACCATATTCTGCAAATTAGGTTTAACCAAAAAAATGTATATTGAACGTTTTTTATACTTAATAAGTAAATAAATAAAATATAAATACTTTACTTTAAGCTCGAACAGGGCTGCTAAATGAATTTATTATAAAAGCAATTATTTATTGTATTTAAAGACTTAAAGTAAGGTTCTTCAGCATGAGAAAGTGCA
>JAYXIM010019064.1:0-17028 GCA_037575425.1 Anastrepha fraterculus
CGAATTTATAACCGGCCAAGGAATATCACTTCAGCAGCATTACCCGTACATGTATGGAGCTATCCTCAAAATAAACACATTTCTTAAAAAATCCCCCTATAAGCTTCCATAGGTAGAAAAAGAGTCAAACAGGTGGGAAAGGAGATTTGGATTAGAGGATGAGAACCAGCAGTGGCTAATTGCGTTCGTATTAACCGCTTCCAGCTACAGATGAATTTCATGTAAGGATACCTACCAAATATGAGAGATGCGGCTTTGTTAGCCTTAGAAGTTCCGGGTGTGTTCGAATGCACCCGATCTACCCGTGGCCAAAAGAATGTCGCGACTTACCATGTTTGCGCAGAGCCTAACGCTCATTGAGTTGACGCTAGACCCCAGAGTAGACTACAGGGTTTTCAAGGGAATTTAGTTCCTCCCGTTTTGCGATGAAAATGTCTCCAAGGTCCCTGCTCCAGCCAGCTCATCAGCCCAGCAATAGCTTTCTATGCCGCTTTGAACCTAATATTGAAGTATTCGGATGCAATCGAGAGAGAAGTCAGGCATTCCCCGTCAAAGTTGGAACAAACACTAACAACGAGCCCAAGGTCGTAATAGCCGCTTGGCTGTCAGAGTAGACATTTGCGTCCTTCACAGTTATTACAGAAGTAAGCAACCAATCTACTGCTTCCTTAATTACGGCTACCTTTGCTTGGAAAACATTACAGTGTTTCAGAAGCCTAAATTTGAGCTTGATGGTGAGCTCCGCGCAGAATACTCCTCAACCAACTCTTCCGTCTAACTTCGAGTTATTCGTAAACAAGTTGGAAATCCACCTTTTCCAAATGTTGCACACCGCCCACTCCTGCCATGAGGGGATATCAATGGAAAAAACACCGCTCGGACCCAGCGTGTTTGTACAATGATTCAGCACCATGGAGATGAACTCAAAGTTCTTAAGAATACTAGACATTCTAGTATAACTTATGACCTGAACACCGGAACTGATTGCGGCGCGTGAAGCGGCAGTTTTCCTTGCGATGCCCACGGGTACCACATTCAGCATAGCGTTAAGCGCTAGAGTAGGACTGGTTCGAAACGCCCCACTGTCTCCTATTAGGGCAGACTTTGGACCCAATCCAGCTTCTGAACTGATGCCGTCCTTTCCAGCAAGTTTCACCAGACAAGGACTTCGTACAACAAAATTGGCTTTATAATTGTGTTATGTAGCCAGAAAGTAACTTTAAACGGGAGGCCCCAACTTTTGCCCATATCGCCCGTACATTCACATAAGGTGAATGTTGTCTTCCGACTTCTCTCCTAAATGTTGGGCTTTCACGTTAGCTCTCTGTGAAGGATGGTACTTCACCCTGTCAGAGAGCACCAACGAAGCGCTCGCTATTGAGGAGCGAATGACTCCAGGCATTTCTTATTTGAATAAGACCATCTCTGTCTTCAGAGGCCTTATTTCTTATTAAAATTTACTAATCCAGAAGAAAAATCCGCCCAAAAACACTTTAAACGGCGAATTACCCTAAATGAAACGAAACGAAATATCTCGACCTCTGCAGACCCTTACTCTCCTGAGTTGCTTTTTACTGCTTTTGTTATTGTTACTATTGAACTTCACGGCACATAAGCCGTGCCTCTATTGACAGAATTGAACAAGTACACATAGTTGTTCTGACAATGCCGACAAATGCGCCAGATTCGTACTAGAAAGGAAAGCAGAACTATCGTAGGTATACTGACAGGTCACAACTTCTTAGCGGCACACGCATACAAGATGGGAATTGCAAACAGCGATAGCAGCAGATTTTGCAATGAACCAAAAGAGAGGGAAACTCTTGAACACCTTGTTCTTGCCCTGCATTTCTTAGAACCCGAATGAAATGTTTAAGAGCTCTACAATATGAGAGGTTAGAATGTCTCGCGGGGTTAGAGCTTCACAGCTTACTTAGATTAGCAAAAGACGCAGGCTTATTACAAGAAGACTACTACAAGGGAACGTAAGCGTCAAGCTTCATCTTGTATCACTAAGGACCAATAGGTCTATGTGATGGCTTTCAGCTAGCCAGGTCAACCCAAACTAACCTAACACAATTTTCCTTAAGTGTGCTCTCTCTTTCCTGAATTTCTTTGACCCTGTCCCATCCTATGAATTTAGCTTACTTTCAATTAATTTTAAACAACTAGAAAGTCGAACTTATCAGGGGTAAAATTGACTGTTCATCTCTTTTAGAAAGGACTAAATTAAGATTTTTCTCTCTCTACCAGGACTTCACGTAACAAAAAATCCATTCCGTTTGAATGGGCTCGGCACAAATTATGCTTGCAAAACTCCTATTGCTCGCTCTCTTCATGAATTCAATGAGATCTCGCAATTTATTGAATTTGATTTCACATTGTCCAGCAAAGCTTTGTGCTCAATTAAGCTGTTTTTTGTTATTTTACTAAACTTTTTGTCGATATTTATGTAGTAATTGACTTTTTTTGGAGTTGACATCCTTACAGTGCCACGCTCCTAAGCTACAGATGTCACTGTTCGGGACAAAGGTGGCGACCTGGTTAACGTCGTTCCCCCGACAGTCGGTTCTACGGAATGACTTGAATTTACTATATATCCATGCAAAGACTGTCGCCCCAGCAGCACTTCCCGTGCAACAACAACAACGTGGTTAACATCTCATGATCGGCGTAATGCTGATGGGGTAGTCGTACTCGTTCTTTATCGGCAATCACTTTCTCTACTTTCAATTTTTCCTACAGGGTTCATACTCGTATAGTAAATAGGAAAATATGCAGGTAACTGTGTGCCGAATGTGTGAAAGCAGGAAGAAGTAGGGCAGCAGATTTAAAAATTATTGCAACAAAGTATCAAACTGAGTAGACAAAATGGAAATAAAATAAATAAACATACAACATTACTCCTGCATTGTTCTGTGAAAGAAAAGCAGGGCTCAAATCATACACATACACACACATACCCACACATACATCCATACATACGCAACAACACTTGAGTTATGATTAAGCGTGTCGGCTGGTGCAAGCCCAAGTATTAGCATCGGGCGCAAGTGTTACCTTTTCAAAAGAAATTTAAATAGGCTCCCGAGGCAGTGAGAAAAAAATTGCACTTAGACATTTGATATTTTATTGTATTGAAGAAAACAAAGTCAAGGCAGGCATTGAGTTACACTCAAGTGCAGAAATTATGTAACTCAAAAATTTATTTCCTGAATTATTAAGAAAAAATACACTGAAGCACAGGGCAGCCGGGTGATATATGTATAGTAGGGCGGGTCAATTTAAAAATCGCTCATTGCTCTGTGAAAATCGTATTCTAGGGATCAAAATAAGAAACTTTGCCGAAGGAACCATACCTCTAAAACGAATTCAGACGTCCCCCAATTTGGGTCGAACGAAAAATCCCACTTTGACCCATTTAGAGTGCTTCAATCGAGTCCAAATGTATGACCGACCCCCACTAACTTTGGACGGCCGACCCACCCATGCCAGTCGCACACCCCCTGGAACTCCCCTGGAGGGTTCCCCATACAATCATTTCAAAATATCACCATTTTTGGCCTTTACAAATTGGGGGGCATCAGAATTCGTTTTAGAGGCATGGTTTCTTCGGCAAAGTTTCTTATTTTGTTCCCTAGAATATGATTTTCACAGAGCAATGGGCGATTTTTTTGCCTCCCCACAAATCTACCCGGCCTAATGTATAGCCTTATATTTCCTCATCAGACTTTTCCTGAAGCGTAGGAGTTGGGCTCACGCTGAGAGATAAAAAATGATGCTCATTAGAACTCCATGTTCAGATAAGGTGACAGAGGTAAATAGGCATTCCAGGCATTGCTTTCTCTCTTCACTTTTCTTCATCCAACACCTATTGTCTTAGGAAATCTAAGAGGGTAGCGAGTTGAGTTGGATGTGTATGTATGTGTATTTCTTTCAACCATATCAGACCTTGAAGTTTTCTTCTTCTCAAGATGGTTTCGCATTCGAGCAGCAGAAGCATTGGTGTCCCTGAAGATGACTTGCAGATGCAACCAGAGTCGTTAGATCATATCCCGCGCTTGACAGCTTCATAGCCCGCAGCTAAAAAGGGCGAAAGTCCTGTTAGTTTAAAATCTGCTGTCTCTCCGGCAAATTTATTTGCTGCCTCGTTCGATTGCTGAATGAATGAATGGATTAATGAAGGATTGAATGTATGAATGGCATTGAGGTTTGCACTTCGACTTCATGGTCTTTTGTGCCCTCTACTCAAAGCCGTTGCTCATCCCAGCCCAGTTATCTTAATAAGCCTAAGAAAGACCTGCGTGTGGCTGATCATATGTGGCTTTCTTCCGGCTGCATACGGCGTAGAGATATCTTAAACTTCTTAGTGCTATAGCATCACATTAGAAAAGACAGTGAGCTGGAGTCTGTGGGACTGGTCGTAGCAATGACAGAAGTCAGTGGATGCCCGGAATCCATTCTGCTAGTCCCTTCTACATCCATCAAATCCAAGATTGATTAGCAAATAGGTTACACAAGCGAGCTTGGCAGGCTGAGAGAGGCTGCAGATGGACTAAACTGATGTTATCTGTCATGTCCGATCGACTGTCGCAAATCCTCCTATCATTACGCTGAAGGGATTGCAGGCAGCTGGTTCGACTGATGACGAGCCACTTTCTGTGGGCGAAGCACAGGGAAAGGGTGGGCATCTCAGACAGTGCGCTCTGCCAGCTTGTGCAGAGGAGGATGAGACGGCGGACCACTTTTTGTGCGTCTGCACGGCCTTCGCTCGAATCAGGTTTCATCTTGGCTCCTTGGCACCTCAGGATCTACTCAGATTTCTTCGGGGGTCGGGTAGATTTAAAGAAAATTAAAAGGAAATCCGAGTGCAGTACGGTGGACTTATTGTTGTCTGAGTTCTGTACTCGCTACTTGTTCCGACAAAAAAAAATGCAATCAGTACTGACCAGTGGAAATGCGCGGGAGCATTTTCAGTTTTCCCTTAGTGGGGCTTATGAGTTACCTGAATCTATTTTGATTATTCCGAAGGTGTCTGTCTAAGTTAATCCCTGCTCATAGACGGATGGCAGACACTTCCGCTTGAAAGATGCTGATAAAACTACCCATTGGCACAGAATGCTTTATTCTGGGACATATATTCCAGCACATATACTTTCAGGTGTTCTCGAGCTGTATCTATAAACTAGTCTAGCATGCACTCTTGGCGTTTCCTTTCCAGCGCAGATGTACTTCAGTGTACTTTGTCATCCAATTCGATCCCGTATTTCTTCTCAAATTTAATAGCCTTAGTGATATCATCCCTAGATAGCCGGGAAAGTGAAGGTTGCAGTTGCAGTCTATGTTCTGGGCTGAGATCACTTTTCTTTACCAAGACCTTCTTTAGTTATATTGAACAGCATGCCCTTGGCTGTTTGCTCAAGAACTATGTGAAGCAGTGCTAGCTCGAGCATCAGCTCCATCGCAGCTATAGGGCTCGTGCGTATTCCTCTCCCTCATCTAGCGCTGCCGCTGCGTTGATACGACCTCCCATCCCCCTGCGACCATCCCTTACTTGCTTGAAGGTAGATAGTACTGTGCAACACTGAGGTTTCAGCTATCCTTGCCTTTAGTAAGCAATCCATCCTTTTTCACATAGGTATTTGTACCTTTTCTCTAGTCGACCTACTCCCGAGTGAGAAGTTTTGACGGAAGCTATCTCGATGTCAAGGAAAGCACAGAGTACTGTTTCCGCGTAGTCAAAAACAAGAAGAATACTAATGCATCGTAGTGTTCGTAGAGCTTCCTGCTTTGCATGCAATTTGATTTGGATGGGGAGGTGCTGCTCGCAGTGGACAGTTTGGACTTTTTTCATGGTAAATAATCGTCTCCAATGCCTTCCATACCAAAGAGGTAAGACTAATCGGTATGAACGACGTGGCTAGTGAGTAGTCCGTTTTTCATATTTTTCAAATGAACACCACTTGCGCTCTTCTCCACACAGCTGCGATGTAGGCTAATGCAAGACTATCTATAATGTCGCACCGCCCGAGCAGGCACTTGCTAAAGACTTGATATCCTCCTAGTTACATCAGTAGCCATTTGGTTAAACCAAGAGGCGAAAGTATTGCTGTTATATCCTTGTCATGTTTTTGTCATATTTCTGTCATGTCAGTCTTGCGACTTGCTAGATTGAGTGGTCCTGTGCTCTTGCCTTATCAAACAAAAACAAATTACAAATAAGACGTATGTTTGTGTGACAGAATACCGGCAGCCAATCGACGATTTGCAGGGAGAGTCAATTAAAAAACTCTCGCCAAAAGAATGCAATTATCGGGTACGTGCCGTCGGTTATTGATATACAAGGGAATCTCTTTGCCAGAACCGATTGCTCTTACTCGACAATTACAAAGAAAGTTCCCTCTGAGTAACACGAAATACTGCACAGTGGACAAAATCAGGAAGCTGAGGTTCAAAATTTGCAACTGATTTAATTTTTACTTTTTTAATTAACAGTTCATAAATTGTCTTAAGCACCTCAGAATAAAAATTGGCAAATTTGTTCATTAGCTTAGAAATTTAAAAAATCCTTAATATTAAAATTTTCTTTCTTCTTCGTTTTGCCAAAGTTGTTATTTGCTATGTGCGTCCTGATATTATTCGGGCGCCTCCAAATGGCAAATGTTTTTTATGAAGAACTTTTCCTTGGCAAAACTGCACTCTGAGGTTTGCCATTGCCTGCCGTGGGGCGACCGCTATTAGAAAAAAACTTGTTTATCACTTCATATTTCAGGCTCGGAGATTCGAACGTGGGTACATCTCGCATCAACCCATTCGGCTGCGGCAGATCCGAAATATTGTAGCATCGATGAATGAAGTGCACCGAGCTATAAAATAGAGACTACGCGCATTTTTACTGCCGAAAAGAGTGTATCCATAAATTAATTTGGGCTAACTGACTGAATCATGGCCTAAAGAGTTGAGTTAGGAGAGAGTTTGCGGTTAACCCAACTATAAGCAGTTATCGTTCGATCTTTTCTATAGCTCTCAAATGTACTCCCTCCCTCATTCTTCCTTTCTTTTCCTGTCTTTCTTCCTTTCGTTAACACCGTATTTCTCCGAACTTCGAACAGATCTCTCTAACCGCAACCTAGAGTTTAAAGGTCATGCTAGAGCAATCTTTCCAAATATGCAGGATTGGATCGAGGGGAAAATCTGCACCGAAGCTTGCACCTCTGTATTCACTTACGGTTCCAAGATGGAATTGGTAGTCGGAGCAGGGGTTTTCTCTAAATCAGTCAATTTATCTATCTCCTTTAATTGTAATATTAACATTTTCTCCGATAGTCAAGCCGCGATTAAGGCTTTGACGACGCCATGGTGCAGATCAAGATTAATAAACTCCTGTAAAGAGCAGATCAAATCACTTGGGTGTGCAGGTAACATTTCTCTGATCTGGGTTCCAGGACATGGGAACATAGAGGGAAATGAAATTGCTGATGAGCTTGCCAGGAAGGGGACTGGACTGGCCTCAGACACCTCCTACCCGGTCATCAGCATCCCCTTGACAGTTGTTAAAGGGGAACTGCACAAATTATTTCTCAGGAAAGCGCAGAAAAGATGGAGCTTCATTTCTTCATGTGCTATTTCGAAAACCCTTTGGCCCCAACACGATACACGAATAACTCAGAAAGTTCTTTGGACTCCTCGCCATTCAATTTCGAAACTCACACACACTCATTGCAGAAGCCATGGGGACCTTTCAGAGAGACCGTTGAGCATTTTCTCTGTAAATGTCCGGGCTTGGCAGCTAGACGACTAAGGTCACTGGGCGCTCCTTTCTTCGACAGCCTGGGGCAGTGTGCCAACCTAAATCCTATCAATCTTCTCCATTATATCAACAGCTCTGGTTGGCTGTAGATATCTGCCTGTTGGAGGTCTCATAATGGTATCAAAACGGCGCTTCAGTGCTGCTTGAGGAGTGCCAGGTGCACTTAAACCATTTCACCTACCTACCTTTTGTCCTCTCAATGGGTCAACAAGGGACAAAATTTGAATCTCTCGATGAAATTATGTAAATTTTTTTCTAATTTTTTTTTTACATATGATGCACTTTTTTTAATTTGTCTGCGAACTCTTCCAGATGCCGCTTTTCCCACCCTTTATTTCGCGCTTAGTCGCCTAGTGTTTATCAGCATATGTACTCGTATGTATGTATAGGCCTCCCATTGTTAGCCTCTCGTCGTCCGAGTATTGCAGGTATTCGTTGAAATTCGAGCCGTTTAAGTGGTACAGACTACTTTAGTTTGTATCCGGATTATTTGTTATACCAGTGCAACAATCAGCATTTAAATAAAATGTACACAAATACATACACACATGCATGTGTATGTCTTGAATGTAACTTTTTTGTGTATTTGTGTTTAAATATTTGAAAAGGCGTTGTTTTGTTGTAGTGGATTGAATTTAGGATTATCCTTACTTATGTCTCGGCAGGCGTTTCAATTTCAAGTTTTAAAGCCGGTTACTGAGCAACAAATCAATTTGGGGTTCATGGATTTAAGCGCCATCGATTTGACGAGGTTGATACAAAGTGATATGGGGGGCACTGACAAAACTCCGAGTTGTAGTACAATTTTGCTTTAATACAGTTAGAGCAAAACGAGCTGTGTTATGTAATACGCGTACGAGTAGAGTATGAAAGACTTGGTTAGAGGAAAAGCTTCGTATGCTAAGAAGTAAAGATTGCTACATATAGAGAAAGGGTAAAAAACGTTTCAACACTTTAATGATACTCATTGCTGCATTAATCTTTACATAAAAACATAACGAATACAATATTCAAGAGTCTGCCTCTGATTTAGAAATAGACGGTTTTTTTTAGTTTTTTAACTGATTATAAGTTTTCGGCCGCATGGCAAGACTGTTGGCATAGATGGCCGAACTGATGGGGGAACTCTACAAAACTTACATCACCTTCTACGCGGAAATTCTATCTCCCATTATAACAGCCTTCTGGGATCAATAATATTTTAGGTGGGAATGGAAAGAGGGAATTATGGCAAAGCTAGCAAAAAAGGCGACCTTAAAAACTGCAACAATTGGCGGGGCATTTGGGTGCTCCCCGCAGTAGCTAAACTTATTGCGCGTATAATTCTCAACCGGATAAAACACTACCAGGAAGCAACTATTAGCTCCTGTCAAGTCGGTTTTCGCAGTGGCTTCTCCTGTGCGGACCATATAGATACCCTCGGAGTTGTCATCGAACAATGTGGTGAATTGAAGACTAACCTGCATCTACTGCTTTATGAAAAAGACTTTGCCAATGTCAAGCGGGAGACTATCTGGGCTGCGCTGAAGAGAAGAGGTATCCCTAAAAGACTTGTTCCACTGAATAGGGAGAGTTACGGTGACGCAAGTTAGTACGTTCTTCATAAAGGAAAACTGTCGTACCCTTCTCACGTGCTAAGTGATGTACGACAAGGCTGCATCCTGTCACCAATTCTCTTTTTTCTTGTCATCGAAGGCTTCTTAAGAATTGACAAATTCTGCTACCTTAGCTGCATGATCACCGCGGACGGTGATTCTGAAGTGGATGTCGAATATAGAATTAGCAAAGCTAAATTAAAAATTTATATGAAATTTGCTTTTGACCTACAATATCTCCTCCGCTTCACGACCGTTGTAATTAGAGTGAAAAGTTCTATCGAACCTAATTTTTTTTCCAGTGAAACCGTTTTATTTATTTAGTTCCTAAAGTCGTTGGAAAATGAATTAATCATTTCACACAATCTGAGTATCCAGAAAGTATAAAAGGTGTGTTCAAAAAATAAAGTGAATTTTTAAATTTTGCGGGCTAAGTATATTCGATTTCCATTATTAGCTTTTTTTAAATTGGTACACTCATCTAGAAGATTTTTAGCATGTTTGTGAGAGGCATAAATAAGGCAAGAAGTTTGCATGTACGGCGATTTTCTGCTATCGAAAAAAAATGTAAAAACTGGAATTAAGTGCTCAAAGTCACTTCAAAAAGTGACAGTGGCATACGATGAGCATACGCTGAGTCAAAAAAATGTTTACAAGTCGTAACAGATTTTCACAGAAAATCGAGAAGATGTCAATGACGATGCTCGCTCTTGACGGCCCAGCACATCAACAACCGATAAAATTGTGGAGCAAGGGAAGAAAATTGTTATGGAGAATCGTCGGATAACAATTAGAGAAGTTGCTGAGGATGTCGGCATATCGGCTGGCTCATGCTATGCAATCTTTTCGGAAATTTTGTGCATGAAGCGTGTGGCAACCAAGTTCGTTCCAAAATTGCTGAACTTTGAGCAAAAACGATGATCGGGATTTGCTTAAAAGGGTCATAGCTGGTGACGAATCATTGGTATTTGGTTATGATATCAAAACCAAAGCAAAATCGGCCCAATAGAAGAGTCCAAGAGAGCCAAGACCATAAAAAAAAAAACTTCCAGTTCGATCAAATGTCAAGATTTTACTCATTGTTTTCATCGATTATCATGGCGTAAGACATCAAGAGTTCTTACCACGAAGTTGTACGGTAAATAAGGAGTATTACCTTGAAGTTTTTACGCGTTAAACGCTCGGAATTGTGGAAAAAAATGCATGGCTTTTGCATCATATTTAATAATGCACCTGCTCACTCATCTTTGCTTGTGAGAGATTAATTTGCGAAAAACAACGCCGTTATCATGCCTTAGATACCGTATTCACCAGATTTGGCGCCTTGCAACTTTTTCCTGTTCCCAAGATTGAGGACACCCATGAAAGGACGGCATTTTGCGACGATTCAGGAGATAAAAACCGAATCGCTGAGAGAGCTCAAGGACATACCAAAAAGTGGATATCAGAACTGCTTCGGGGATTGGAAACAACGCTGGCCTAAGTGTATTACAGCTGATGGAGCTACTTTGAAGGAAATAAAATAGAAATTGATGAATAAAAAACTATTTTTTGAGAAAAATGAAAACTCACGTTATTTTTTGAACACACCTCGTGCATAGTCACATGTTTTTTTTTTTTTTTTTTTTAGAGAGAGTAAAAGGCCAAGCTAGACGGGAGAGTGAGAGAGAGGAATGTGAGTGGATTAAAGGGGATTTGTTACTTAGCCATAATGGTAAGAATAATGAGATGACGCCTATCGTGGTGCCGTTACTTTGCTCTCAGCGAATTTTACATTGAGTGACGTCATATGAACACAATTGGTTACCATTATGGCCAGATCACCATTTTCATAACTTGATTTAGCATTTTTGTTTTTGTTATTTAGTCTCGGAGCTTTAGTTCTTTCTTCATGAAATTTTTGTAGTCTGTTCTAATTGAAATGTAATGTCTATAATTTTGTAAAATATACATTTTTTAATAATTAGTTAAAAACTGTACTCAGTTTTATTTAGCTTTACGTTTTTTAACATCTGGTCACATTGCCCGCGATTGCAGTTGTTGTTTGTGTTCTTCTCCTTCCAGCAGTCAAATCTCTCTCTCGCTACTGCATTGCTGCCTAGCTTTGGATATAAAAACGCACTAAAATACCCATTCAAAGAAAGTAAAATACAAAATTTTTATTGAATTACTTGAAGAACTTTGTATGCTCGACAAATTGTCTTTAAAATGTGCATTTTTTTTTAATAAATTTGTTATGGTTATGTACAATTTAATTTAAGAGTATTTTGTTAAGAGAAACACTTTTGTTAAGAGAACGACTTCTTTGCTATATTTGAAGCTATGTAACAAGATAAGGTACTCTTTTTGTAAAAATGACGTTACAGTTTCTTCAGTATTTTCTGGCATTTTTTTGTTTATTTTACTATGAGTACACCTCTTGATGCTCTACGTCCCACTAAGGATTGAGTACCGGAGGCAGTTAACGACAACACCTCTTTGGTTTCAATTCGCATTCAGTAAATTCAAACGCTTTTTAAAATGTGTAGAAAGGTTTTAAATTTTAAGAGGTTTTAAATTTTTAATTTATTCCGAAGAGCAAAGAGTTGGCCACACTGCACAACTTAGGTAGTATGACGTCACTCACTCTCTGATGGCCGCAATCTTGTGTCTACATTCTGTATCATTCTTGGTATATAACGTGTGGTTAAATTTTAAGGGCCGATATTGATTTTGAATAAATTACAATTTTTTAGGAAATTATTATCATTTCTCTTTATTATTGTAATACTGGTATAGCTCAATTACGCATGGAACAAAATATCGGCCAAATGGCCGCTGCGGCCTCGGCGGCACACCTCCATCCAATGGTCCAAATTTTCGATGACGCTGAGGTATAACTGAGGTTCTATGCCGTTAATGTGGCGAATTATCTCATCCTTTAGCTCTTGAATTGTTGCTGGCTTAACGACGTACCCCTTTTCTTACAAACAACCCCAAAGAAAGAACTCCAACGGTGTCAAATCACATGATCTTGGTGGCCAATTGACATCACCGCGACGTGAGATTATTCGGCCATCAAATTTTTCGCGCAAAAAAGCCATTGTTTCGTTAGCTGTGTGACAAGTGGCACCGTTCTGTTGAAACCACATATCGTTCACATCCATATCTTTCAATTCGGGCCATAAAAAGTTCGTAGCGAACACAGTAACTGGCTGACCGGCCTCATTTTGGAAAAAAATACGGCCCAATGATGCCGCCGGCCCATAAACCGCACCAAACAGTCACTCTTTGTGGATGCATCGGTTTTTCGGCAATCACTCTTGGATTATCATTCACCCATATGCGGAAATTCTGCTTATTGACGAATCCACTGAGGTGAAAAAGTGCCTCATCACTGAAGATGATTTTCTTCGAAAATTGGTCATTTCCTGCCACCATTCTGACCATTGACGATGCTTGAAATGGTCAAGAGGTTTTAGTTTTTGAGTCAATTGCACCTTGTTAGCGTGTAACTGCAAGTCTTTATGCATAATGTTCATCAACGACGAGCGTTAGAGGTGCAATTGTTAGGCACGACGACGAGTTGTGGTGGAGCAGCAATATTTTTTGCAGTACGAGCTGTACGAGCATGCACTGGTGTTTTCACATCTCCTACAGACCCGGTGTGCTCAAACCTTGATTTGACCGCCCGTTTTCATAATAAGCCTGAATAACTTTAACGCATTGCTCGATTGCGAGTCTTTCCCTGGTTTAAATTGAGTTAGTGTGAGATTGAGAAATGTCAAATGAAATGCAGAAAAAAGCTCGATATTTAGGTCTGGTTCACATTCAACATCGGCCCTTGAAATTTAACCACCCTTTAGTAACATACCCATGCCCCCACTACCAACAACAGATACTTCCGAACTCATTTTATCCTTACCTCTTCTACATACTTATGTTCTTACATCTCTTCTTCGCGTTTCTCAATTTGCTCCCTTACTAACTGATCTTTTCTTTAATGGCATTATCTTAACCAATCTCTTTCTCTTTGTTACATAACAACAACAACTATTTGCATTTTGACACTCACTCTTAGCTTTTAAGCTCATATTTGTTAACTTAGTTGTCAGAATTGTCTAACCTTGGAAATCATTGAGAGAGCTACCTTCGAAAAGTACGGATTATTATTATATAGTAAATATTTCATTAAAGCAGGTCTTTAAAGAAGCCTACTCGCGAATTCTCCACATGGAATTACGATTTCCAGCTTCGTTACATGAAGTTAAAGGAGTCCAAAAACCGCACTGTCTACCTGATACGCACCAGCCATGACCTGTGCATGCGTTTGTGGTGCTCAGAAAAAAATCTTCTCTTTTTTTTTGTTTTTTTGCATGTCCTTTTGTGTGGGTACATAAACGGCACACAAGTCACGCGGCAATATTTGGCCAAAAGCCAAATGTGCAAACCACAAGAACAAGTGCAAAAACAAACGAAACGAAGCGAAACGTGAGTTTAAGTCAATAAGTCGTAATTTTCCTGCAATGCGAGTTTTTATAAGGTGCACATACACGCGCACAAATCAACATATTTATGGAGTTTTTTTGGTTTGTTTGTTTGTTTGCTGATTTCTTTGCTATTCTCGGACGCATGAACGTAAACAGAGCCGAGTGTAAATAGCATGAAATATGCATGGCCATGGAGGTCAGCTGGGTCTCTTGTCGCCACACCAGAGGGTTAAATACACATTCTCAGCTTTTCTCAAACGGCAGCAAAAACAAAAATAAAAATAAAAGTAAGTAAACAAGCAGCAGAGGATGCAAAAACGCAGAAAATGCGTTAATTCCAGTTGCACTGTCAGCTGTTGTTGTGTGCAATTGTCGCCGCCAAAGAGACGGCCGGCCACACGGACCACTTAGCGAATATCCAACATGTGGTGAGTATTGCCAAAAATACATTATAAGGCACACACGCCCTCAAGTGCACCTACACACACACACACACACACACACACACATAGATAGACCTGTATGAGTTTATACACGCCAGAAACGTGACTTACCGGCAATCGCTTTGGCGCTACCAATTTGGCATGGCCTTTTACGTCAGCAGCAATAAGGAAACCTGTTTGGCTGAAACGGCTACGGCGACGGCGACGGCCACATTTGAAAATATATAAATACATTTGCATATTGAATATACACACATACGCGTGTATTTACTATATTGTACGTAATACACACACACACACCCCCTTACGTAAATTTACATTTTACTTATAACAGTTAAAAATATATCTGCTGGCTGAGAGCACTTAACGAATTTTGGGCAAAATGGAAATTTTTTGCAGTGGCTTCACTGCCGAACTTTTTGCTTTTATTTTCTTTTATTCAATTTTATACTTTTCAGTTTGATCGAATTGAAGACCAGATATTTTTATGATTTCAATTTGCATTTATTTATGAATTCAGGTTTTTTTATGATTTAAAGGAAATGCTATAATTTAAACTGAGTCAGCAGTTAAGCGGTTTTACTTTCGTTTTCATTAACATTTCAAACCACTTCTAAATCGCTCTTTTATGCGTATGTTTGTTTGTCCACCCATCTTTAGCTGCTTGTACGATATTCGCCCATTTGATCAGGAACAAACAAAGAAATAAGAAATAGCCAAAAAAATTGCCCAAAAAGTGCTTAGAGTATTGGAAATCAGTGAACAAACCAGTTTATCTGCTCTAAGCAGGAAGCCTAGTAGCCGCGCAACGCAAGCACAGTGGAACAAATTAAAGAAATTTATAAATATATTTTTTTTTTTTGGTTTTTGCAAATATATGGAACTTATGGAAAGATAATAAATGAAAAAAAAACTGAATCACCGTGAAACAAATTTAAAAAAAACTGTACTATGAAAAATTATATGGGGTAGTCGGAAAAGTATTTTCGTATTTCTAATCAAACTTCAACTCATTTTTTTTATATTTATAATGAACTTTATTAAACCAAATATGTACCATTTTGTATGACCACCTTTTGCCATTTTTCTTCTAGAGACATTATTCCATCAATGTAAAACTTTTGTGGTTTCTCGGCGAAAAACTGCGACAAGTAATTTTCACAGGCTTCTCTTGAAGCCAACTAACTTTACTGCATTAAGGGAGTTCTGCATTGACCGAAACAAATGGTAGTCCGATGGTGCAAGGTCAGGGCTATATGGTGGATGCATCAAAACTTCCCAGCCAAGCTCACCCAGTTTTTGCCGAGACATCAAAGATGTGTGTGGCTTAGCGTTGTCCGGATGGAAGACGACGCCCTTTCTGCTGATCAGTTCTGGCCATTGTTTTCAATTGCTTGCTTCAATCTCATCAGTTGTTGACAGTAAAGTGTAGAATCAATCGCGCGAGCAGGATGGAACAGCTCATAGTGGATGATTCCTTTCCAATCCTACCAAACACCCAGCATAACCTTTCGAGGCGTCAATCCTGGCTTTGCGACCATTTGTTGAGCTTCACCACCCTTGCACCATGATCTTTTTCGCACATTATTGTCTTATTTGATCCACTTTTCGTCTTCTGTTACCATTCGCTTCAGAAATAATTCGATTTTATTTCGTTTCAGCAAAGAATCGCAGATGTAATTCGGTCCATTAAATTTTTCACAGACAATTCATGTGGTACCCAAACATTGAGCTTCTTTTTATAACCATCCTTTTTTAAATGGTTCAAAACCGTTTGATGACGAATGTTTAGTTCCTTGGCGATGTCATGGCAGCTTATGTGATGGTCCTGGTCAATCTTTTCCATAATTTCATCGACTTTTTCAACGATAGGTCGACCGGAGCGAGGTGCATCTTTCACATCGAAATTTCCCGAACGGAAGCGAGCGAACCCTTGTTGTGCTACACGAACTGATACAGCATCGTCTCCGTAAACTTGACAAATTTCATTGGTGGCTTGCGCGGCATTCTTCCCTGTTTTATACAAAAATTTCAAAATGTAGCGAATTTTTTCATTATTTTCACTCATTTTTGAACAGCTATAACTTTTTTTCAACTTCTCGAATTTAATTTTTTTTTTGGTTAAATGAAGCTTAAAATGTCACCTTTCTAACACCATATGACATGACACAATGTGATTGGTAGCACTGAAGATAGATGACTCCAACGACATCTATTGACAAAATACGAAAAGACTTCTTCGACTACCCAATATATGAAATATATAATAAAGGGTTTTCAAATAAGAGGTGTTATTTTGATATTCAAAGAAAAATGCTATTTTTTAATATAAATGATCGGATTTGTTTTTCATTATAAAGAGGAGGAAGATATGCCGTTATAGTGGAAAATAACATCAAGCAAATGATCACCACGACCACGCTTACAGGACAATATCCTTTTCATGAAATTTTCCATAACCGAATTGCAAAGTGGCTGCCCTATGTCCTCGATAGCCTCACTAAGTCCATCTTTGAGATCTTCAATCGACCCTGGGCTGTTGGCGTAGATTTTCTCTTT
This sequence comes from Anastrepha fraterculus, assembly GCA_037575425.1. Taxonomy (NCBI): domain Eukaryota; kingdom Metazoa; phylum Arthropoda; class Insecta; order Diptera; family Tephritidae; genus Anastrepha; species Anastrepha fraterculus. Next base: position 16,877 of record JAYXIM010019064.1, read on the forward strand.
GCGTGGCCTCAAAGAAAAAAAGTCAAAAGGTGTTAAATCACAACATTTCGGTGGCCAATTATGATCACCTCTTCGAGAGGTCCGTGTTTGTTAGACGAGAGCAGGGCAGCTCAGAAGAAAGTGTTGAGATGATTCCACCTCGTCCTCCAGAC
>JAYXIM010019067.1:0-16803 GCA_037575425.1 Anastrepha fraterculus
CGTACACCCTTTTTGGGTTCTCTCTGTGAATTCCGAATGGTAGTCGCGCACCAACCCATTCGGCTACGGCGGCCGCCTAACTTAACGATATTAAAGACAAAAAATTGTGTAGTTATATACTTGGTCATTGCAAAAGCATTTGAGAAAGCTTGGCTTAAAGGACTTTTGCACAAGCTCCAACGAATCTTCCCACAAAGCTACTATGAAGTTTTGAAGAGCTACATAACTGATGGAAAATTGTATATAAAATTTCAAGACGAATATTCCGATATCCTACCAATGACTGCTGGAGCACCGCAAGGCAGTGTACTAGGACTTCTTTTGTATCTAATATACACTGCAAATGTGCCAACTCCGACAAGACATAATGCAATAATGGCAATGGTCGCAGATTATACTATATTAATGGATGAAACTGTGACGAAAAATTGGGAACTTTCACACTTCAAAAGTTAATAAACAATACAGTAAACTGGTTTGATGAAAGGGGTATAGAAGTCAATAAAGACAAAACTCTCCAAGTTATATACATAAACAAAAATACATCAAAATATAAGTTTACTTTAAAAAATCTAATATGGAAACAGCATATCATTAAGAAAAGAAATGAAATTAAGAATAAGTACAGGGAATTAAATTAGCTAATCGGACGAGCATCAAAACTATCACTTTATAATAAGGAGCTTAGTACTGGCAGACCAACCAACTGATTTAACTATATAAGATTTATAGTGTAATAACATAAAAAAGTGTTCTTATTACATTGGCACCGCACCGTGTCTGGTGCTCCGGATGGCGACTGGAAGGAAGGGGAGGTAGCAAATCAGCTCGGCGACCTTCAGTCGTCTGCGACGGACGCGGTACCCGAAGCCAAGAGCTCCATGAAATCTTTGGAGCTCGGCCATAAAACAGGCTCAGGGGAGCATCCTTTAACAAAGAAATGTTAAGGGTAGCTCAAATTAACCTTCGCCACTCTAGTTTAGCCACCGGTAACCTCTGTGTCATCCTCAGGGAGGAAGGCATAGATATCTGCCTGATCCAAGAACCCTGGGTTCGGCAGTCTAAGATCATGGACCTGTCCAGTCGTAAGGTAAGCCTAGGGCTTGTATCCGCGTTAGGAATACTATTAATGCCTTTCTGACTTCTCATTTCAGCTCACAAGACGTGACAGTAGTCCGTGTAGAAGCATCTAGTTGCCGCTAAATAGTTTTCTGCATACCTGACCCACGAAAATGCAGCACCTCCTGAGGAAGTGGGGCGATTGGTGGACTCACCTTCATTTAATAAAGAGGCCATCCTCATCGGCTTCGAGGCCAATGTGAGACATACCATTTGGGGAAGTAGCGATATAAATGATCGAGGTGAGTCTCTTTTTGATATCATTATAAGTCGAAATCTCATTATTTGGAACAAGGGCAACACCTTCACGTTTGTATTTTCAGCATCGAAAACATCGAACGGTTAGGAGGAGGTTCTTGATATCACTCTCTCGACTAATTCGCCTGCTATTAGGGTGGATAATTCGAAGGTTTCTCAGAGAAACTCCTTTTCGGATCACAGGTTGATCCTTTTCGAAATAAATTTCGCACGGGAAACCATATCTCCTCACAGGAATACTAAAAGAACTGACTGGTCTCTGTTCAATAGGGTTTTTAATAATAAATTGAACAGATGAACTTTTTCCTACTCATCCACTGATCAACTGGACAAGCAGGTGCAACACTTGCAGCGATCCTATCGGACGGCCTTAAAAGTGGCTTGTCCAGTATCTTTTAGCGAGAAAGACTTTCTTCCCTGGTGGAGCAAGACGCTGACTGACTTGGAAAAGAAGGTTAGAAGGGTTTTTAAAGTATGCAACAAAACTAAGAACTTTAAAAATTACCGTGTAATTTTGAATGAATACAAAAAAGGCATTAAATATGCGAAACGTAACACCTGGAAGGAGTACTGCGAGTCCATTGAATCCGTGAAGGATTCTGCCAGGCTAAGCAAGATCCTTTCGAGAGACCACTCCTGCAGAACTCTTGTAAAAAGAGAGGACGGGCTGAATCTGCAGAAGAATCTTTGACTATCCTGGTGAATAATCACTTTCCGGAGAATTCTATTACCCCACGTGACATTGTCGACACGAGTCGACAGGTAGGGCTACTCGATGTTTCCCTGAAATATTTTCTGTCAGTTGACAGAATCACGTGGGCAATAAATAGTTTTTCTCCTTTTAAATCTCCTGGTTCTGACGATATCTTGCCTGTGATGCTTCAGAAAACATGTACCTCGGTGGTTCCTGTCCTGCAAGGAATCTACTTGGCGTGTATCACTCTTAATCACGTTCCCGCCAACTGGAAGAAAACGAGAGTTGTTTTCATACCCACAGCAGGGAGGAGGGGTCACGACTCGGCCAAGGACTTTAGGTCTATAAGTCTTACCTCATTTATCCTAAAAGTGGATGAAAGATTGATTGATTATCATATCCGAGAGTACATCGAATCCAAATTATCTCCAGCGCAACTCGCTTACCTGAAAGGGGAATCTACGGAATCAGCCTTCGAGGGGAAAATCTGCACTGAAGCTTGCACCTCTGTCTTCACTGACGGTTCCAAGATGGAATCGGGAGTCGGGGCAGGGGTTTTCCCTAAATCAGCCAATTTATCTATCTCCTCTAAACTGCCGAGCACTGCTAGTGTTTTTCAAGCAGAAGTCTTTGCGATCTTGCAGGCATGCAAAATACTTAAGGAACGCGGGAGCGAGGGAGATATTAACATTTTCTCCGATTATCAAGCCGCGATTAAGGCTCTGACGACACCATGCTGCAGAACGAAATTAGTAAGCTCATGTAAAGAAGAGATCAAATCTCTTGGGTGTGCAGGTAAGATTTTTCTGATCTGGGTTCCAGGACTTAGGGACATAGAGGGAAATGAAATTGCTGATGAGTTTGCCAGGAAGGGGACTGAATTGGCCTCATAGACCTCCTACCCGGTCATCGGCATTCCCTTGATAGTTGTTAAAGGGGAACTGCGCAAATTATTTATCAGGAAACCGCAATTTCGGCCCCAATACGATATACGAAGAACTCAGAAAGTTCTTTGGACTCCTCGCCATTCAATTTCCAAACTCGAAGCTGTGTTTACCGGTCACTGGACGATCGGCACACACGCGGAAAAGCTAGAGTTATCATTTAACCCACATTGGAGAAGCTGTGGGGACCTTTCAGAGAAGGAGACTGTAGAGTATTTCTATGTCCATGTTTGGCTGCGAGAAGACTAAGGTCTCTCGGAGCTCCTTTCTTCGACAGCCTAAGGCAGTGCGCCAACCTTAATCCAATCAATCTTCTTCATTATATCAACAGCTCTGGTTGGCTGTAGATTTCTGCCTGTTGAAGGTCTCATAATGGTATCAAAACGGCGCTTTAGTGCTACTTGAGGAGTGTCAGGTGCACTTCAACCATTTCCCCTACCTACCTACATTGGTAAAAGAGCATAATAGATCCTATATTCACAAAGGCATAAAACAGCTTAAAATAATTTTTACCAGAATAAGGGTCTGCTCATTTGGTCAAAGTAGTCAGTCTATCATTCTGTACACGTTAAAAGCTAGTTTCAGATGACCAAAAAATCGATCAAACTGATCATTATAAGCGCATCATTAAATGTGCTCGTTAGTACTCAAACCTTTTGAAAATGAGCGTTACTGGTAATAAGAATATGAATCAAATGAATATGAGCTCAAAACTAAGCCTGAAAGTGCTAAATGGAGGGCATTAGACGAAGGTAAACCTAAAAAAGTCATTATGCTTTTTGGTTTTCAGATTCTAAGGGAACATGGCATAAATAAACTATTTCGCTATATCAAGCTGCTACAGATGCCTTTTAAGTGACTATCTTATTTCGTCTTAAATATATCGTATTCGGCTAGACTATCGAGGAGCTACATAGTAGTTAGTCACTTTGGTACGATAAAGCACCTTTCATGGCCAAGGTTAGTGAATTTCTGATATAAGGAAAAGTGATTTCGTGAAACCATTCGCTGTAATCACATGATTTCGCACGCTATGACTATTATATTGTATTCCTCCTAAAAAACCGCCATGAATGAATTGAAGCTGTTCATCCTGCTTTGACAGATATCCTAAACAACATTCCTAGTGAAATGTTTAGGCAGAAATGTATGCAATTGGAACAGTAAGCCTATTTACCATTGCTTGTTTCTATTTTTAAAAAGTTTTTCTTGGTTTTGTTTCTAATAGAGAGTGCATTACTTAAAAATTCGCCTGTGGCATTCGATTGTTTCCCGAACGTAGTTGGTTTTTCAGCGTAAGTTACGGTGTGTGGACATAAAAGTTATTTAAACTACAACGGAAACGTTTTCTAGGCCAATTATACATGTACATACATACATATATATATAGATATGTGTTACAAATAATATGTACGTTGTACATATATGTGGAAAAAGAATAAAAAAATTACATCAAACATACTTTCAGTTCAATATTATTACCACTACCTGAAATGATATCTTTATATTTCATATCGACCTGTCGGAAACAGGGGCATGTTAAGAAGCACAGTCTTAACAGAATGATTCCAGTTATAACGGGGCATTGCCTAGTCGGCAGGCACGCCCAGAGGATGGATGTACAAACACATGACTTCTACAGAAGTTGTCTAGATGAGGAAGAAGAAGAGACGATCCCGAACCTTTTGTGTCACGGTCCTGCTCTATCCAGACGCAGACTCACCATTTTAAGTAGACAATCCTTTAATGAATTAAAAAGAACTTAGATCTTAAATGTACACTCTGGCTACGAGCCTGAGTGTGCAGCACAGTGGGCAACCGCTTCAATCTAACCTCACCTAGGATATACTTAGTTTTACCATAAATCCTGTGACAAATTTTATGCATTGTCTACTCATAAATTATACTCAGTCTCGTGGCAAATTTCGCTTGTTAACAATGGAGTGGGGAGCTAAGTAAAATCGCATTGCAGTGATTGCATTACAGAAGTGTGGTAAAAATGCATGTGGGATTTACAAATTGCTGAAAAAAACTTACTGAAGTGACAGACAGAACCATAAGTGGTCGTCCTCGTATGATTCGAAACAGTGTAGCCATAAAAGCCGCACTAGAAAGAATTCACAGAAATCCCCTTAGGAAGCTGAAAATCATGTCCAGGGAACGAATGTATCCACCAGATACTTGTCAAGACTAATTAGAGATGATCTCGAAAGCTTTCCGTTGCTCAACTGCTCATATCTTGACAACGCGCTTGAAGAAAATTAGACTCGACAGATGATAAAATTTTCACTGTTGAAAAAGTTTTTAGTAAGGAAATCAACAAAATCTATGCTAAAACTTCTAAAGACGTAAAAAATGACATTCCAAGGGTTCACCGTGGCCACCACGCAGCCTCCGTAATGGTTTGGTTGGGATTGTCTAGTAAAGGCGTTACATCTCTTCATTTCTGCAAAAAATAAGTTAAGACCGAGGCAAAAATGTACCAGGAGGATGCCTTAGAAGGCGTGGTGAAGTAGTTGAGCAGTAGGCTCTTCAGTGGAGAGCATTGGATCTTCCAACAAGATTCAGATCCAGTTCATAAGGCAAAAACCCAGCAGTGACTAAAAAAACAATATTTCCGTGTTCATAGTCGCAGAAGATTGCCCGCCTTTCAGTCCAGATCTGAATTCATTATAAAAGTATTATAATTTCATTAAAAAAAATGCATTAAAAAAATTATTATAATTTCTTATATATAACAGACTTAACTTCTAACAGAACTTATGGCTGGACTAGAGAGTTAGAATGCCATTCTTTTTTATGCGGCTTTGGTATACGATATAATTAGCTCGATTCTGAATTGAAACTCCCTTCTGAGAGTAAAATCTATGCTAGCAGCACTGCTTCAATGCAGATGCTTCAACAAAATTTGAAGTTTCTAAGAATATTCACACGAACGCCCTGCACAGAGTTCGAACCAACAACGTATTGGGTTTAAAATTCGAAACTTATCAATATCAATAAGCAAATAAATTGTACAACAAAGACCAGAAAAAAATTGTTCTCTCAAATTTAGACAGCACTTTGTTTTCTACTAAATATTCAATGATTACTTGTCATAAATAGCAGACATAATTAATTTAAATATCCCTAAAGATTAGTGTCTGATGTGCTTACTAGAAAATTTACTAACACTTTAACTATTCAAATTCAGCAAAGTAATTACATAAACGACAAAGGACTGCATTTGCAATGCGTTAAAATTGCATGAACAGGTAAGATGTTTTATTAAATTCCAGTCAGGCTTAAGAAAAATAAGGCAATTAATTAAATTTTACGCACAGTAAGATACTCAATGAAGTTGGAGCAAACTATGATTACTAGCACATTAGCAGCCAGAAATGTTAAGCATTTAATGAATTAGTGTAAATATATCTGTACGTATGTACACAAATTTCTATCAACTAAAAGTTTGATGCTTAATATTTAAAATCTAGTTTTAATAAAAAAGGAGGTTGCTAACTCGACTTCAACTATCAACCGAACCTTTTTTTATTTGATATCCAACTTATATGTCCTGGGCTTGAGATAAGCGTCAAGAAAAACAAAATATACTGCAATTCAAACAAGAATATAACTTAAATTTTTTTATGTATATTTTTAGTTCATTCCAGTAGAAATAGTTTAGAAAAATTTTACATCGCATTTTATTGCCCAGTCGACGCTCCTCTAAAAGGCATTTTAATTTTTTCAGCCATAATCCGAAGACACCGTACGGAATATTTTCATCTTGGCCGTCATCAAACACAAACCTCTCACAGATTTTTTTTTAAAGCGTAAGTTGTATAGGGCAAGAAACAAACCCCTTGTGATTCACCTTCTTTCGAGAGTATGGGACTTAACATGTCCACTCTGGGCTTAATATTATACAACGATGGTTCTAAATGGAGTGCCACATAGTTGCACTCACACCTTGAGAGAAAGCAGATCTTTCCATATGGCTGATTTTGCTATCCGTTTCTCGCCTAAGTGGGCTTCAGTGACTTACAAACAAAATGCCACTTCGTTAATACTTGGACCTTGAGTCGATTCGCCTCCGATACTACTGCTATGCGCGTCGATCTTAACAAAATTTCAGGCCCAAATGACTGTCTGTTCGAAATTCTTGCTTTCATGGCTTCTTTCGAATTCAAGGAATTCGAAGTTTTGCCTCACATTCTTTTGTTAAGGCGCTGAATACAAAATGGACCAGTTATGCTACTGTCTACCACGATGGAGAGAATAATGAGATGGCGCCTATCGTGGTTCCGTTACTTTGCTCTCAGCGAATTTGACAATGAGTGATGTGATTTTAGCACCAATATGGCCAGATTAATATTTTCGTAACTTGATTTAGAATTTTTTTGTTATTTAGTCTCCGAGTTTTAGTTATTTCTTCATGAAATTTTTGTAATATGTTCTAATTAAAATGTAATGTTTATAATTTTGTAAAATATAAATTTTTTAAAAATTAGTTCAATAATTCACTTAGTTTTAATTAACTTTACTTTTTTTAAGATCTGGTCACATTGCCCATGATTGCGGTTATTGTTGATGTTTATGAATATTTGTTTCTTTTTTGAATGTGCGTTAATTAACCAAACGTTTTAGTGAATATTTACGCAAAAATAAGATAATTCGTGAAAGTGTGTAAGTGAAAAATAAGGAAAAATTACATGTGCAGTGAAAAATTGTGATAGTAAGAACCTCAATAAAGCGTGTGATATAAGCTTTTTTATATTTCCCACTAGCCAATATGACATTTCTCGCTTTAGTTACATTTTTAATTTCCAACTTTTTCTTCTTCTTCTCCTTTCAGCAGTCAAATCTATGTCCCGCTATTGCAGTGTTGCCTAGCTTTGGATATAAAAACGCATTTAAAGAAAATAAAATACCAAATTTTTATTGAATTACTTGAAGAACTTTGCATGCGTGACAAATTGTCTTTAAAATGTGCGTTTTGTTTTAAATAAATGTGTTATTTTTTTGGTAAAAGAAACTCTTTTGTTAAGGGAATGACTTATTTGCTGTATTTCAGGTTATGTAATAAAATAAAGTACTCTTTTTGTAAAAATGTCGTTATGGTTTTTTCAGTATTTTCTGATATTTTGTTGCTTGTTTTTACTGTGAATACACCTCTTGATGCCCTATGTTCCACTAAGGAATGAGGACCGGACGAAACGATTACACCTCTATGGTTTTAATTCGCATTCAGTAAATTCAAACGCTTTTTAAAGATTAAGAAGAGTTAAGAAGAGAAGATTTAATATTCTGACATAACCTTAAAAGGAGCAAAAAAACTAAATTTTCACTTTCAAAATACTAAATTTTATAAGAATCAACAAATTTTTATTAGCACTAAAATCTTCTCAGAGTAACCTTTTTTAACCTTCCTTTGTTTAATAATAAATTTTTTTTAACTTACAGTTTCGGTAGCCTTAAATTAAAAACAAAAAGAAACAAACACCAAACTTAAAAATTGTCGCATTTTGAGTATAAAAAAGCACTAAATTTATTGTGAAGAGCAAATGGCACACTGCACTACTTGGCAAACGTGACGTCACGCACTCTCTGATGGGCGCAATCTTCTTTCTATCATTCTTGACTGTCTATGGTAAACAGTAATTTTACACATTTTGTGAGTAAAACATTGCTTCGCCTACATCTATTTCACTTTGGTGTTTAGATATGAGAGCTGTTTTCACTCTCAGGCTCGAGAGATGGGAATCCCTGATGGAGGCTTATAAACTAAATATGCTTGAGTGGCTCCACCGAGTATCCCACTTACGCTCTTTATATTCCGTTGACAGAAATTTAATAAAGGGCTGTAATAATTTGCCATTTTTTGCGTTTTTCGACAAGAATTTCAAGATTTTCAGAAGTTTTTAAAATTAAAAGAATGACATCAATTTATTAAAAGAATCAATTTTTTTATTTAGACTTTTCGGCACATCCGAAATCGGCAATTGGTGTCGAAAAGCTTGAGTACTTTTATTTATTATTGCTTTTATTTTGATTTCAAACTCTTTAGTAAATTAACTTTTGCCGTTTTTATTTACCTGATTGTCACAGATTGGCATAAAACAATTTTCGTGAGTCTTTTGTTTTTGTAAGTGAAATGTGCAAACAAGAATTTTCATTTATTAATGACGGTTATACTGCGCTGCCGTTGCTTCTTCTGACAAGTGTAAAATTAAATATGTATGTACATAGGCATGCAATATGTTCAAAGAAAAAGGTAGGAAATACACGTAGGCTAGAATTATTTATGAAAAACAAATAAAGTGTATATACGAACGCAACAAACTACATGGAAAGTGTGTTAGGCATTTATCAAAATTAATAAACCAATTCATTTTTCAACGAACACTCCAATATGTATGTATGCAGTTGTCCAGTTTGCAGGTGAAAGTCAAATATTTTAGATACACACACACACGTGCATATTTTAAGCTTGATTGCTGTTGTCGGTCGCTTTTGTTGTTATTCACTTTATTATCACCTCAGTTTGTATTTATAAACTGCAAATGACACTTTATAAATTTCATTTTGCAGCTGATCCTTTTAATTTTCAAATTGTTTACAAAGCTTTTGAATATATACTTACATGAATATATATACAGAGAATGCATTCACATATATGCATGTAGCATAAAAGTTGGTGTGAGCTTTCAGGCACATCGAAAATGTTAGAGAATTTACTGTAATATAAAAGTACATAAGCATTTGAGCTTGTGTGAGGGTAGAGTGCAGACAATAGTTTTGTGTCAAAATTAAGTGAAGTTCAATGAAAACTTATTTGAAGGTAGCAAATGTATATATGCACATATACTTCTACGAAATGCTCGTAAAGATGCCAGGCATACATACCCTACACATATGTACAAGCATCTATGTATAACACTCGTTTACTCACATTTAAAAAAGTTTAGTTATACAAATTATACATATACAGGGTATTGAAAACAATACAAAATATACACTTAGCTGTCATCTGATTTGACAGAAAATTAGTTTTATTCTTCCGCTGAACGAAAATGGTTGTGTATATGCTCAAAGAACGCTAGGAAATATTGCGACATTACTTTGAAAATCATGGTAATGTTGCAGAATGTATACGAAAATTACGCACGGCAATGGGAAAAAGAAAAGCACCGAATGAAGCGTATGTGCGTTACTTTGCGAAAAAAGTAAGAGAAACTGGGTTGCTTATTGACAAACCAACGCGTGACCGACCAAAAACCGTGCGTACACCCGAAAATATTACTGCTGTGGCCGAGAGTGTTCGTGAATCACCAGGAACATCAGTTCACCGTCGTTCTCAACAATTGGACATTTCGGAGACATCATTAAGACGAATTTTGCGTAAAGACCTTGGTATGACGCCATATGGAAGCCATATGAATGAAGCTGTGTTCCATCATTAACCGGAAGGATTGTACTTCAAAATAAAATAAACATTGGAAAAATATTGAGTAGTTTCTTTTTTATAGCATTTTTAATTCCCTAAAGTTATATGGCGGACCCTGTACAATATATAATAAGATGGACCAAAAGAAGCAAAAATGCCTTAATAAACGAATGGTTTTGGAGATAATTAACCGATATATATTTGATCTTTTTATTCCTATATGGTACATAGGATTTCAAAAAATTGCTTCTATTGGTCTCGATTTTGAGCTAATCTTTTAACTTTACTCCATGTTTTGTTCGTCTTTTTCATCTCCGCCTCAGTAATCCTTCTCCAAATTTGTTAGACGGTCTTCCTCTGTGGTGGCTGCCCTGCGGGTTTCATTCAACTGCAGTTCTGGTGATATCATTATTAGGTCGGCGTAGTATTTGGCCAAGCGACCAGTCCCATTTCTGTTTGGTAATTTCCTTTAAAATTGGTTTCTGCTTTGTGGCTTGCCAAAGCGAAGTATTTTGAATGGTATTCGGCCAGAATATGCGTACACAAAAGCTGGAACTGCTTACGCATTTTTTCGTGACTGATTCCCCTTTTCAAAGGCGTAAAGGAGAACTGATTTTACGTTAGAGTCAAACATGCATAGTAGATATAGCAGATATCTGTTGAACAAAGCTTGCTGAACGCTCTCAGTTCCTTCTTTAATAACTGCACTGCATCCTCCATTTGCTACGAAAACACTCCCAAGGTAAGTAAAGGAGTTTACTTCCTCGATCAGAAATCTGTTTACGCTGAAGTTGGCAGTGTTATGCACCATAACTTTCTTAGCCTTGGTTTTTGTGATATTTATTTTCAACCCCCTTTTTTTGCATGTTGTATAATTGCGTTCAATTCAATATGATTATAACTGCGTTCAAACTCATTTGCATAACAATATGATTATGTGCCAGTAAGCAAATATGGTCTGTATAGTCTAAATCTTCTATGCGATCTGTTAGACCCAGCAATACGAGTACCTCTCTTTAATTGAAGTGTAGATGCCCCTACCAAATTCAGAACAATATACGAGTAGTAGGGGGAAAGTACGCATCTCTGGCGTACGCCTTTTTCAGCTCCAATTCTTTCACTGACCATATGCGTTCTACGCATTCAAATGCTTTTTCAAAATTAATAAATACAATATAAGATTGAGTGGGGATCGCCAGTCATTTGATTGTTCACCGAATATTCGTATGCTATTATATGACCCACGCATGATTTATGCTGTCGAAAGCCTGTCTGTTCTTTCCCTATATGTAAAAGCTTGTTTATTATGTGTGCGATTACTTTGTTTGCCATATTTAGAAGTGTGATACCTCTCTAGTTACTGTATTTTGCTCATTTTGCAAATTTTTATTCTGCCAGAACTCATTCAGTAGTGGCTGCAAGACTTTTGTACTAAGAGTGGGTTCGGCTCTGAGAAGTTTATGGGGAATACCGTCGGGGCCTGCTGATTTGTTAATACGTAGATTTTTTATTGCTGCTTTAATTTCTACTTCTTCTGGGATATCTATGTTGATGCCTTCCGCCTCGATGTCAACAATTCACTCGCATACTCTGATGTTCTCTTCTGCAGCGAAAGATGGCCTATCGTTACTTAGATAATGTTTCGCCTCTATACTAATTTCTTCGTCTTTGTTGGTTATAATGCAACCATTACCATCCTTCAGAAGTTTACTTGCAATTAATCTTTTGGTAGACAGCTCCTTCGTTAGGTTATATAGATATTTTATTCGGTGTCTGCGCTTCTTCTGCTAGTTGTTGGATCCATTCTCTTTTATCACCACGAGCACTTCGTTTTAGTCTTTCATGTAGTATCATTTTGTTATCAACGAATTTCGTTTTCGTTTACGTATGTAAAATTTTTTCTGCTTATGTTCCCCCTGCTCGGGAATTTGGGTCACGACCTCGCTAAACCGACATGAATTACATATATAGCTAATAGAAAAGATTGACCGATGCCGGACCTTGGTGCTAGATCAGCAGATGAAATCCTATCCCATGTTTATGAAGACGGTTTTGCTTCTGTTTTTGCTATTACCTCCTTAAATAAAGGGTTTTCCAATAATAGATGTTATTTTGAATGGGATTGCGTTATCGAGTGATGATTAACGATTTTTTATGGCCGGAATTGGATAGTACTGATCTGGACAACATTTATTTTCAACAAGACGGCGCTACGTGCCCCAGAAGCAACGAAACCATTGGTCTTTTAGGGGAAAAGTTCCCGGACCGTGATATCTCTCGAAGAGGTGATCACAACTGGCCACCGAGATCTTGCGATTTAACACCTAGTGACTTTTTTCTTTGGGGCCACGAGAAACAGAAGGTCTACGCTAACAGCCCAGGGTCGATTCAAGACCACAAAGATGGAATTCGTGAGACTATCGAGGACACAGGGCAGCCACTTTGCAATTCGGTTATGGAAAATTTCATGAAAAGGATATTGCCCTGTAAGCGTGGTCGTCTTGGTCATTTGCCTGATGTTATTTTCCACTATTAATGGCATACCTTCCTCTTTATAATGAAATAAACATCCCATAATTTATATTAAAAAAAGCATTTTTCTTTGAATATCAAAATAGCACCTCTTTTTGGAAAACCCTTTATTTCACACTCTTTATTTAATACCCTGTATTTCTTAAAAAATATGGGAAATTAGATCTTTTTATGAACAAAAGCGTGACCGGCAAAATCCAAACTTAGAATTCCGTTACATATTTAAAAGCTGCTAAATAGGCAAGTACATTTACGTACAGAAGACTTCAAATTCCGGAGCTCATAGAAAAAACCGCTATCAACTAGGAATAACGAGCAACCAATTTTATATAATAGTTTTTTATGCAAATACGAGGGGGATTAAATAAGTAGTTAGAAATGAAGGCACCATCTTTTCAAGAAGATACACTTCCCATAACGCTCAGACATTTTTTAATCTTGTCGAACTCTCGAAAATACGCCTCTGCCTCGGCGTTGGCTTCCTCGTTTGAACAAAGTTTTTCTCCCGCGAGCCATTTCTTCATGCTAGGGAACAATAAAACGCCGCAGGGAGCCAGATCGGGTGAATACGCTGCTTCGAAGTTGACAGTCGCATCCGCTTGTTGTCCACAGTGAGCAATCGCGGCAGGCATCAGGCCGACAATTTTTTCATCGCCAACACATCATGTAAAATATTAATTGCCATTCCGGTCCACACACCTATGACCTCTGCTACTTCGCGCACTTTCGTTTGTCGATCAGTGAGAATCATGTAGTTCATTCATGTTTTTGAATCATTTCCTCGGCAACGACGTCTGCCGAGCGTCCTGGTCGCTCCTCATCAAAAACGAATTCGGCTACGTTTAAATTCGTTGAACCAGTGTCTAACTGTGGTCATGGATGGCGAGGCGTCTCCATAGACAGTATCCAACTTTGCTTTTATCTCCTCACATTTTTCCCCATCCAAAAACAAAAAGCGAATTACCGAACGAGACTGTTTTTTTTTCACCTTAGCGAAAATTACGAAACACGTCTTACTCGAATAGTTGCCAAATCCAAACTAAGCTATTAATCAGTCTGTTTGCCGTCGTTTGATAGCTGTAATTTAGCTTCAAACTCACTGTGTGTAAAGCAAAAATGTAGGTATGGGAGTCCGACTAGGAAACTTGCAGAACTTATTGGGCATAGTCTAAGCAATTATTTAAAAAAAATTAAAGATAACATCTGAGAAGGTTCTTATGCCAAAAAGTGTGAACGAAAAGCATATTTTATCCCACAAATTTCAAAAGTGTTAAAAAGAACCGAAAAAGTCTATACCATTAATATCAACATGAAATAAGGCTTAAGGTTACAATATTTGTAAAACAAAAATTTTTAGTTGACTTCTTATGCTCGAAGCTGCAAATAAGTAAATTTTTTGAAGACTTGACGACAATGTCGACAATTCTTAACCATTTGACGTAGATCGCTCATATATACCAGTACTGGTCTTTTGTATCAGTGTTATTCGTACATACATACCTATATATCTATCAAGGCCACGTCCTGAAATAAATTGCCATTGTGTACCTATAATAGCCACCCCTCCCACTTTTCCTCTTTTGTTCTCTTATGGTGAAACTATCCTCATTTTGAGTCACATTTTTCACAGTCCATGACATAAGTGCCAAGACAGTTTAATTTAAACTTTTTAAAAATTCATTTCATGCCTGACGCACTTTTAAATACCGAGTCATCGTTTGCCCTCGACTGCTGTTGCTGCTACTACTGAACACGCATTCTCCACACTATTTTTCTCTACCGCTTATGCTGCAAAGTCTTTTGCACTTGCGTGATTTCATTTCGGTATTTTTCATTATTATGTTTGATATATGTACGAGTATATTTGTTTATGTGTTTATCTGCGTGTTTGCGAGGTCTTCTGGAGACTTGTAGAGGAAGTAGCCCCGTTAATAAGCTGAAAACTTTATATTATTCTGTAGCTGTAGCCAAAGGGAGTTGGGAAAGTGTTGTGTGCTAAAGAAAGGGAGTTCAAATGTTTACAGTCTGGTCACATAGGGAAGCCACATCACTCACAACATGAGCGACATATTGCACTCTGCGACACACTGACAGCTTCACTGGTGATTGACATACGCTAGCATGCACATATGCATGTAAGTACTGTATGCACATAAAATCACAAGGAATACTTGCTTCCTCCATCTGGCCATCTTTCAGCAAACGCACACCCATATTAAGCACAAATACTACTTAAACAGGTTACGCAATTTTTTTCTTATTATCGTAAAATGATTTTGATTCCTCTGTTTGTATTTATTTATCCTTCTTTTTATTTTAAGTTTTTCTTTTCTCCCCTTTTCTACTTGCAACGCTTTCAGAAGTTTATAGATGCGTTAATTTTTGTTCATTTGTTTTGCTTCGCTGTTTTTGCATTAATCACCACACACTTGACTCCAATAGTGCCGCCAACATAACTTTCCACCATAGCTCGTGGCTGTTGGCAGCCGGTGGCTGGCTGCCGGTAGATCGTTCATGGCTGTCGCCGCAATCTTGACTGGTGTTGGCTTTTGCATATTGCTGCAAATATTTTGCATACTTCCCCACATGACTTGACTGACGTGTTGCACTTGCATTTGCCGCTGCTTGCGATGGTTGCAAAAGCAATTTCAAGCATATGAGTACACAAGCATAACGGCATAAATACCCCACAGAGAAAAGCACACGCAAGAAGGAGGATGGTTCCATGTGTAGAAGTCCACGCAAGTGGGGACAGTTACTGACCGCCATTCACTTGGGAGTGGCCACGACGATTCTACTACATATGGTTCAAGTAGCTCACAACGTCGAGATTAGCCCACGTATCCTCTGGGTAGATTCCGAACACCCGCTAAGCTAACGTGAGAAGGCGAAGCATTCCAGGATAGTTGGTTGTGCGCTGGGTTTGGGACCCGCCACCTAAAAATCTCCTCCCGGAGCGCTCCTTCTATGGGCGCTTGGAACGTTCCTATGAGCGCTGCCCCCGCCACGACATAAAAATCGTGCTTGGCGACGTCAACGCCAGAGTGGGCAAGAAGGGAGGTTTTGGTCCCACAGTCGGAAAATTCAGCCTGCACAAGCCGGTAATGGACAGAGACTGATCGACTTCGTCCGAAAATGGGCCCGAAACATGGTAGTCTGCAGCACCAGATTCCAGCATAAAAAGATAAACCAAGCTACCATGACCATGACGAGGTGAGAATAGCGATAACGGACTGCCGGCTGAGCTATTCAAACATGGCGGCGAGGAGCTGGTAATGTGCATGCATCAGCTTCTATGCAAAATATGGTCGGATGACAGCGTGCCTGCCGATTGGAATTTAAGTGTGCTCTGCCCAATCCATAAGAAGGGTGATCCTGCAATCTGTACCAATTATCGTGGGACTAGTCTTCTAAATATCGCCTATAAGGTTCTAGCGAGCGTACTGTGTGAAAGGCTGAAGCCCACCGTCAACCAACTGATTGGACCTTATCAATGTGGCTTTAGACCTGTAAAGTCTACCATCGACCAAATATTTACAATACGTCAAATCTTGGAAAATACCCACGAAAGGAGAATCGACACACACCATCTTTTCGTCGATTTTAAAGTTGCATTCAAAAGTACGAAGAGGAGTTACTTGTATGCCGCGATGTCTGAATTTGGGATCCCCACAAAACTAATACGGCTTTGCAAGATGACGTTGCACAACACCAGCAGCGCCATCAGAATTGGAAAGAGCCTCACTGAGGCGTTTGATACCACACGAGGTTCCAGACAGGGTGACTCGCTGTCGTGTGACTTCTTTAACCTGACGTTGGAGAGCATC
>JAYXIM010019070.1:0-16554 GCA_037575425.1 Anastrepha fraterculus
AAAAAACGTGCATCTACCTACGCAAAGAATGTTCGACATCGAAAAGCTGGAATCACAACAGACAGCCAGAAGGTTCGCAACACGACTCTCACTCCTGCTCTCAGAGAGTACTGCCCAACAAACCGGCATGCATGAACAATGGAACAACATTTCTCGTTCTCTACGTACCGCCGCCGAAGAAGAAATCGGATTCCGGCGAGTTCGAAAAAACAATTGGTACGACGAGGAATGTCATGCTGCCGCAGAAAGAAAGGATGCCGCCTATAGAGCCACGCTGCGATCGGGCGCAACGCGAGCCATGTGGGATCGCTAAAGAGAGCTGAAAAAGGAAGAGAGACGTATTATCCGACAAAAGAAACGAGGGGCCGAAATACGTGAGTGCGAGGAGCTTGAGATGATGGCCAATAGGAACAACGCCCGAAAATTCTACCAGAAAGTTCGGCGGCTTACAGAAGGTTTTAAGACCGGGGCGTTTTCCTGTAAGAACAAAGACGGCGATCTGGTGACTGACGTACAGAACAATCTTAAATTATGGAGGGAACACTTCTCGAACCTATTAAACAGTGACAGCTGCGCATGTCACAGAGAATGTGAAGATCCCGATACTCCAATCGTTCACGACGGAATTGTCGTTTCGCTACCCGATCATGACGAGGTGAGAATAGCGATAACGCGGCTAAAGAACAACAAAGCCGCGGGCGCCGTACGCACTGCGGGCTGAGCTATTCAAACATGGCGGCGAGGAGCTGGTAAGGTGCATGCATCAGCTCCTATGCAAAATATGGTCGGATGAAAGCATGCCTGCCGATTGGAATTTAAGTGTGCTCTGCCCAATACATAAGAAGCGATCCTGAAATTTGTGCCAATTACCGCGGGATTAGTCTTGTAAATATCGCCTATAAGGTTCTAGCGAGCGTATTGTGTGAAAGGCTGAAGCCCACCGTCAACCAACTGATTGGACCTTATCAGTGTGGCTTTAGACCTGGAAAGTCTACCATCGACCAAATATTCACAATACGCCAAATCTTGAAAAACACCCATGAAAGCAGAATCGACACACACCATCTTTTCGTCGACTTCATAGCTGCATTCGAAAAGGCCGCGATGTCTGAATTTGGTATCCCCGCAAAACTAATACGGCTATGTAAGATGACGTTGCTCAACACCATCAGCGCCGTCAGAATTGGGAAGGACCTCTCCGAGCCGTTTGATACCAAACGAGGTTTGGTATCGCTGTCGTGTGGCTTCTTTAACCTAATGTTGGAGAGCATCGTACGAGCCGCAGAACTTAATAGCTCAGGCACAATTTTTTATAAGAGCGTACAATTGCTGGCGTATGCCGATGATATTGACATCATCGGCCTTAACAGCCGCGCTGTTAGTTCTGCCTTCTCCAAACTGGATAAAGAGGCAAAGCGAATGGGTCTGGTGGTGAACGAGGACAAAACGAAGTACCTCCTGTCTTTAAACAAACAGTCGGCGCACTCGCGTATCAGCACCCACGTCACTGTTGACAGTTATAATTTCGAGGTTGTAAAAGACTTCGTTTATCTAGGAACCAGCATTAACACCGATAACAATGTCCGCCTTGAAATCCAACGTAGAATCTCTCTTGCCAACAAGTGCTACTTTAGAGTAAGTAGGCAGCTGAGCAGTAAAGTCCTCTCTCGACGAACAAAACTAACACTCTACAGGACTCTCATCATGACCGTCCTAACGTATGGCATAGAAGCGTGGACGATGACAACATCCGATGAAGCGACGCTTGGAGTGTTCGAGAGAAAGATTCTGCGTAAGATTGTTGGACCTTTGCACTTTGGCAACGGCGAATATCGCAGACGATGGAACGATGAGCTTTATGACGACATAGACATAGCGCAGCGAATAAAGATCCAGCGGCTACGTTGGCTGGGTCATGTCGTTCGAATGGATACAAACGCTCCGGTCTTGAAAGAATTCGATGCGGTACCAGCTGGTGGTAGCAGAGGAAGGCCTCCTCTGCGTTGGAAAGATCAGGTGGAGAAGGACTTGGCTTCACTTGGTGTGTCCAACTGGTGCCGGTTAGCACGAGAAAGAAACGACTGGCGCGCTTTGTTAAACTCGGCCAAAATCGCGTAAGCGGTTATAGCGCCAAATAAGAAGAAGAAGAAGTCGTATGAGAGACTTATCTGTGACATTTACAAAAGTACTGACGGTTGAGTTTCTTCAAAATCGCTTAGGTTGTTCCACACCGATAATTTACACTGGAAGGGGGCCGCCTATTAAATTTGCCAATCCCATATGAAGACTCGTTACCACATACTTACAGTACTTACATTTTCGAAATCACCAAGCCTGTAGTCATGCAATTCGAAACACTTCTTTCATAATACGTCGCAGCTGCAAGCCCCAATATTGGGAAATTTGCCTGCCAATAGACTTCGAGCAGTACAGCCCTTTCTAATATGTGGATCCCGGAGAAAATAAACAGCGACAACGCCACAAGCCTCGTTGGTGCCGACTACAAACTTCGCGAGCTGAGGGAAACATTCATGACCCGGAAATGGAGAAGTACGCAATAGTCAAAAATTCACCTTCGGCTTTATACCACCCACACGGAAGTAGGCGAGATGTATCCTGGCGCCAATCTGAAAGTCGTTGATGAAGATCATATCCCTTCATTGCCGAGGGCTAGGATTTGGATTCCGTAAACTCACTAAGCCTTCCGACATTATTAAAATATTTCAGGCGCGCGACCCTAAACTCTCCATGAATGAATGTAAGTTTATAAAAATTGAAGGAACTGATGAAAACGCGGAAGTGAAACGTTCCACCATACAAGTTATTCTTCTTCAGACTAGGGAATCACAAGCTCCGAAGATCAATGATCTCCTAAATTGCGGGAGGGAGACAATAAAAAGCTGGAGACTTTCTTGCATGGGCAGCTGAATTCGAAATCGCAGGTAAGACATATAATGAGTTAGATGCAATTAGTGAAACTGATAGCGAAAGAAGCGGGGGTGTAGGTCCCTTCCCATGGCAGCCGGTTCTACGTTACCGGAAAGACTGCCACATCAGTAAACTAGCCCGCCCTAATGTACCGTACCCCACCCCCAAACCATCGTCACAGGAGCACTGCGACGCAGCAAGTTTGCTCCAAACACTTCTCTTCAGGGCTGGTGTTAAACCCAACCCTGGACTACAGGTATTCCACTGCAGCATCTGCCACAAATGGCTCCACCCGAACTCTACCTTGGTTAGGTGTAACAAGTGCAACGTGTGGTGCCATCTTAAGACATGCTCAGGCTTTAAGACACATCATCGACCCCTGCCTCACTTATTATACCATCGAATGTGCCGGCACTGCAAGCTGCCGCCATAAATTAAAGCTTAACGGTTAGGTCTTGCTCCAACCTTAGTGCGGGGACAAACCAGCCCCTTTTGGTCCTCCGCACAGTCTGCTCCGTGTGTCAGACCAGGGTTCCTCGAACCTGACATCTGTCAAGTGCAATTCTTGCAATGGCTGCTGGCACTTTCGGAGGTGCTCTTGCCTACGCATCACCCGTGAGTGGACACGCGACTGCGTTGCCTCCTGCTGCAGAGCTCTGCACCCACAACCGCCTCCTGTAGCGCGGCCGCCCATTACCATTAGGCCGCAACAATACCTGCGGAACGCACATCCCGCGTAACGACAATACTCCCGCGAAGCTTCAAGCTCCTTCAACTTAACTGCAACGGGTTCATAAGCAATATAAATGAGATAGTCGACTTCGTGAGGAGAAAAACTGCACGCTAGCTCGACGAAGGCATCGACCGCAGGGACAGCACCTTTGAATGTCCATAGATGTCCGGTCAGGCGATGCCGAGCTCGAAATTTTTAACATATGTATACCCCCTTTCTCCTGCTGTCCGGCAGGATATTACCTTGAAATATAAAAGTGAAAACCGATTGGTAATAGGTAACTTTAATGGGCATCAAGATCTTTCGAATTCAAGTCTACCAGACCCCTTTCCCCTTATCGTCTCGATTAAGAAACCTGCCAACTTTTTTTCGCGAATCACCGGTCATATTTTAACTTCATCAAGTTAATTGGGCCTGCTTCGCGGAATTTACTGAGGACATCCTTGCCGCTCTTCCCATCCCCACCGATGTGCGAGTGGGCGAACGCGCGTTTCGCAAGGTGCATACGTCCCAATTTCCCAGCTGAAGCAGCCGTTCTAGAAAACGAGCGTGACCACCTAAGTCAGGCTAATCCCGGGGATCCCCGCATTAAGGATCTCAATTTAGAGAATCGACAACTGGTCACCCAACATAAGCAGACTAAGTGGGGATAGCATTTGAAGACCTGCAATTACACCTCTGGTGTGACTAAGCTCTGGCCCACCGAAAAGGTGGATTTAATCTCCAACGGTTGCACTTCGTCGGTCCCAAAAATATGCCCGAGATGTGTACGTGAAACATCTGACCCTAGCCCCACGTCAGCATGACTTCCGACGAGTGAACAATACCACCACAACACTCACCGCCATAAACACCCAGATCAACCGCGGGCTTAACCAAAACCGCCCCTGCGAAAGGACTGTCCTAGTAACGTTTGACCTGAGGAGAGTTTTCAATACTGGCAGCCAGTTCACGCAACTAGATGACATTTTACAGTCGACACTCCCGCCAGGGCTGAAGAGGTGGTTCGAACTATCTGAGTGGCCGAGATGCGTCGGTAAAATTTCGAGACCAAATCTCTAAACAGAGGAAGATAAAGGAAGGAGTTCCGCAGGGTGGTGTCCTTTCACTCTTGCTTTTCAACTTCTACATCTTGAAACTCCCCCCGCCACCAAAGAGAGTCTCCACGGTCTCCCACGCCGACAACTGTACGATAATGGCGTCGGGCAATGACATTGATGGCCCGTGCACGAAAGTGAACAACTACCTCACCTGCCTGCACAGATGTTCCCTTTAATGGAGCAGAATAAATTGTTCAGCAACCGCCGTAGCCGAATGGGTTGGTGCGCGATTACCATTCGGAATTCACAGAGAGGTCGTTGGTTCGAATCTCGGTGAAAGCAAAATTAATAAAAACATTTTTCTAATAGCGGTCGCCCCTCGGCAGGCAATGGCAAACCTCCGAGTGTATTTCTGCTATGAAAAAGCTCCTCATAAAAATATCTGCCGTTCGGAGTCGGCTTGAAACTCTAGGTCCCTCCATTTGTGGGAAAACATCAAAACGCACACCACAAATAGGAGGAGGAGCTCGGCCAAACACCTAACAGAAGTGTACGCACCAATTATTTATTTATTTTTAACCAATTTCTGATAGGGTGCTACCGCAAGACTCATCCTTGCAGACCCTTGCTTGAACATAAGCTGTTCCATTTAATGGAGCACAATAAACAGCTACTCCCACCATATAATACTTACAAAAACATCATAAAAGTTGGAAGTGAAGGGTCTCTAGATTTATTATTAAATATGCACTTTCCTGAAATAAATGTAAATTGCTTGCTACTTAGAAGAAAACTTGTGTCGTAAAGTCATATATGTAAATCGTCTGGGCCAGATGGGATCTTTCCAGCTCAGCTTCAATTTTCACTCAGGCACATTATGAACTGAACTCTAGAAAGATTACTATAAATATATATAAGAGATAAAATAATACGATCCCAGCTAGCCAATTCCCGGTATGAATATTGTAAAGGTGAAATGCTGTCTACAGAGACAGCATTTAATAAGCTTGTAACTGAAAGTGAGAGGTGAATCGTTAACAGTGCTTTCACCAATGTTCTTCCCATGGCAATAGAGAGTGCGTTAACGTATTTTCGTATTCCCGAGAATCTGGTAAATGTAATTAAGCAAATGTGTTCTTAATTCAAAATTAGGAACCTCAGGGATGCGAAAGGTAGTCAGCAGAGTATAATACGATAGAGTCCATCACTGTGGTAATGAGTCGTCTCCTCTCTCCTTGCCACTTATGTTAGGCAGGATTTTTGTGAGTGTTCTATTGACAGCCGCTTCTTTACAATTAAAAATTATGCTTGAAGCTTAGCTTCGTATCGAGCATAACTCCGCTATACTTAATCGCCTGCTGTGAGAATATTTCGTGTCCGCCAACCGTGATCCTCATAATTGTTTTTTGCCTCCGCGCGCTTTTAGGCACGGCCTTTGTTTTCTGAGCTGCCAGCTCTAAGCCCACATTACCGAGCCATCGCTCTACTCTCGCTGCTGCATCGTTATATTTTGCTTCCAGCGGATCTAGCCACTAGCAGTATGTTAGATCATTTTGCCGAATTGAAAGAATTTTTTACATCCAATGTGATGACTACGCAATATTTCATAGGGGGGCTTCCCCCGCTGATAGCGTCCTGAGCTTGTGACTATTTGGATAGCATCCACCGTTGACCTTGCTCGTCGGAAGCCAAATTGTTTATCAGAGAGTCCATTGGGTCTTTCTAAGTTCTCCTGCAGGCGATTACATATGATAAGTTCAAAAATTTTCCCTACTCTATCCAACATACAAAGCGGTCTGTATGCGGATGGTTGGCCAGGTTGCTTGCCTGGTTTAAGTAGCAGCACCAAGCATTCCAATTTCCATCGTTTCAGGAAGGTTCCTTCGACCAGGAAAGCACTGTGTAGATTGGCGAACGTGTAGGGTTTTGCCTGTATCGCGGTTTTAAGTGCAATGTTAGGAACCACATCTGGGCCAGGTGCCTTACAGTCTTTTACAGGTTTTAGTGTGTCACTATTATTTGTTGCAACAATCGTGGACACGTGGGATACGGTGCTCTAGGGCCTTTCACCTTTTGCATGACCGTTTTATACGCTTGTCCCTAGGGGTCAGTATCTGCATCATCTCGCATTTGCTTGAAGCAACGATTCTTTTTCTCTTATTTCTTTTTTCAGTTCCTGTTTTCGTGCTCTATACGCTGCCTAAAGGCCATTTTAGGTTGGTTCTTGACGCGCTCTTGTTGCTCTTCTTCGCGCCTTGATGTGGGCTTCTACATCTGGGCATCGATATGTCCCGCCATACTATCCGCGTTCGTGGCGGGAAGGTAAGCATCATCCCATGGCGACCTGAATGTATCGGTATTGAAGGCCGCTTCTTTCATTTTTGTCGCGTCTTCTATTTTTCAAAGTTTCGCCCATCCTTTTGTTTCTCCAGTATGACCAGATGGTCACTATGTGTGTGGATGAACTTCTCGACCCTCCCACTTCACTCGATTTGCCGTTACGCGGTCTTTAAATGCCAGATCAATTAGGGACCGCCGTCTACTGCAACCGAAAGGGAATGTTCCGGAAGTATTAAGTAATACTAGGTCCATTTCCGCGAAAGTTTCTTCCACCAATCGTCCCCTTGGGTTTGCATGCATGCTGCCCCAGGTTCTCGACCAAGCGTTAAACTCCCCAGTAACGAGGATTGGACGCTTTCCTCTTAGCTCCAGCCCGAGGGCCGCCATGATGAGTTCGAAGGTTTCTAACGACCTTCTAGGCGGCGCATAGTAGCTTACACAATAAACACCATCTAATTTCGCCCACGTATAGCTGGAGTCTGGTATCGGCTTCTTACATTGGGGAAACTTGTCGGTCACCACCCATATCGCAACTAACCTTCAGAGTCCGACTGTGAGAGTTGATGTTTTCGGAGGGCTCGGAAAGAAGAGCAACATCCACATTATTTTTAGCGAGCGTTTGCCGTAGTAGGTCTTGGGCTTCTCGACCGTCGTTGGTGTTGAGCTGCAATATCTTCATGTTTTAAGCTTATCTTCATGTTTTAAGCTTGCGCACCGGCTCTTGATATCGTGGGCATTTGCCGCTTCCAGCTTGGTGGGCGCCTTCGCAGAGCACGCATTTTTCAACGTTTTTGCACGTTGCTGTAAGGTGTCCATTCCACGCCGTCTGCAAAGCTTCGTACGGTCTTTTCTTTTGCACGCATTCGAGACGTAGTCGACCGCCCAGCATTCACAGCACCTTTTAGGGGAGATTACTTTCGACCCGCGGCATCGAATGCATCCCCATTAATATGTTCAAGCTCTAGGACCTTTTCGGCGTCATCCGCGTGGAGCTTCGGCTTCGAACTGTGTGATTATGTCAGTATGTGTGCGTTTTATTATGCTACTCATTTTTCTGATGTCACCGTGGAAATTTTTCCGCGGTTCCACATATGACAGTAATCCTTCGATTTCCTTTCCTAGATGCTCTTCCAGTTTACATAACGCCCGGGAGTTGGTGCAGGAGGAGACGAAATGCCTTTGGTGTTCCTTTCTGCTGTAGCTGTCAGGCCACATCGCTGTCCAGGCGGGATGTTGGCGTCCCAATAATACCGCTTGGCACATTGCTTGCTTGCTCTGTCAATCTGTGTGTACGGCGTTGGCTCGCTACAACAGTCGGCTCGTTGCCCTCCGTTTATTTTCGGTTGTTACTGTAGCCTGTCCAGAAGTGCAGGAGATATTACCGTCCGAATGTTGGGCACATGCCACATCTGAGAGTAATCGTGATAACTCCGGTAAAAGCAACGACCCCTCAGCCGTACGGCTGCTGCCGTAAACATTGTTGAACAATCACATCAATGGAACCTTTTCGTTTTCGAAACTGAAAAGAGTTGCCGCTTTATAATACTTTTCAGTTGCATGCAAGCTGTGCTCCGGGACAAACAGACCGTCAACCAACAAGGAAATTCAAGACGCGGAGCTTCAGGTCATAAGGTATACTCAAACTTTCTACTTTCCTAATGAAAGTTTTTCTTTGCAGTACGAAAAGTCCACTTCCAGGACATAGTCAAGAACTTATCTTTCAATGCCGTTATTGGGATACTGGTGCACGCAATCTAATTCACACATATACCCTAATTTTTAAATGTGTTGCTTAAATCGCATAGAACAGCATAATCAATCTTGGAGGAACTAAAGCAACCGAAGGGTACATTTGTTATTTTCTGTGCATGTGAACTGTCGCTATGCACCTTGAGCTCGCGGGGCACCTGTCAACATCATCTTTTATCATCGCCTTCAAACGTTTCGTTACTTGCCGAAGCTACTCCAAGGTTATGTTTTCTGACAAACTTGGTGGGCGCCGAGAAGAAGCTGGCTGCCAATTTACAACAGTACGTGATAGACGTAAATTCCGTAACTTGTCGCGCTTGAGACCAGTTTCGCCCCATTGGGTCCGACCATCTGTGAGACCTTGCCTTCTTCATACAAAGGAAGATTTATTTACCGAAGATAAGAAATAGAAGTATAGTAGGCGCCAGTCGCTTCTTTCTCGTGCTAACCGGGGCCAGTTGGAAACACTAAGTGAAGTCCAATCCTTCTCCACCAGATCTCTCCAACGCAGAGAAAGACTTCCGCTGCCACCACCAGTTGCTACCGTATCGAGTACTTTCAGAGCCGGAGCGTTTGTTTCCATTCGGACAACATGAGCCAGCCATCTTTATTCTGCCGTCATCAACGAAGATCACAATGGACCTGCCGAAGGTCTAAGTGTGTCTAACGACAACCACCCTACCTACCTAACGTACAAAAGTCCAAAAATCTTCCGCACAATTTTTCTCTCAAACACTCCAAGGGACGCCTCATCGGATGATGTGACCGTCGAAGCATCTGCAACATACGTTAGAACGGGCATGACGAGAGCCTGTAAGAGTGTTAGTTGTGTTAGTCGAGAAAGGTCTTTACTACTCCATGACCTATTTAAGGCACCAACACAAACGTACGTTGCGTGTCAACTGACACGATCAAACTTATGAGAGTGACATGCAAATTAAAACTCACGATGGTGTCCATACCGTATTGTGTACATGGGTAAATGAAAACTTTTGAGCATTCCTCAAAAACGTAACAGCTGTTTACTCTCTCACTACACAGTGTTGCCAAAAACTACATTTTGAAATCATTAACAAAACAAACTTAGACAAATTTATGTTTTTATGAAAATAATTTAAAAATGCTATTTAATAATGTTAACCCTAGATAAATGAACTATTGGCATTTGTTGGTTTTTGTCTTTGGTTTATTATACAATGACAATTTGTAACTAGTAACGCGGATATGTGTAAATTATGTATGAATATATGAATGGATACAACCAAACACAAACCCACCCAAACCGATGCATTGTGTAAATATGCAAAAGCAGCTGTTTTCTAAGTTTTGCTAAATTTTGTGTATCTCACGGGCAACAGTCAGCGACTACGGTATCGTCGGTGAGTGTGGGCACTATTAGTCCAGAAAAAAATGAAAGTTTTCAACTTAACGCAAACCATTACCAAGTAGCTCAGGACCTGCTACGGCAGACTGTAGCGGAACAAAACATTGGCATAGTTCTACTTTCTGAACCATTTGAAAGTATTGACACCCACAATTGGATTGCTGATATTAACATGGGATCGGCGGTTTGGCTGGCAGGCAATAAAACTCCTCAGAGTAAAATGGCGAGAGTTCGCAACGGATTTACATGGATAAAAACGGACGATGAGTTCTATGTCAGTTACTACGCAACACCACGATGGTCTCTACAGGAGTTCGAGCAAATGATGGTGGAGCTGGAACTCGAATTAAGGGGAAAGAGGCCGATCCTGCTTGCAGGAGACTTCAACGCATGTTCAAGAACTTGGGGCAGTACACATACCAATCAGAGGGGTCGAATGGTTGAGAACACCGTCAGCTTTCAACACTGCAACTTTTCAAAATGCTTGGGAAAGCGTGCATATTGACGGAGCGAATGCAGAAACCCTGGCGGAACAAGTTGCCTCTCAAATGGAAGCTTGCTGTGACGCAACCATGCCCAGGTGCGGGGTCGGTAGGCTCAAACAACCAGTTCCCTGGTGAACCGATGAAATTGCATCAATCCGGAGGAAATGCCTAATGGCAAGGAGAAAGGCACAAAGAGCACGGCGCCGTTCATCGTATGAAGAACTTTTTGCATCCTATAAAGCTCGTAAACGCGATCTGAAGCTAGCAATCCAGCAAAGCAAAATTAGAAGCTTTAGAAAATTGGTAGACGGGGCAAATGTAGATCCATGGGGCCTAGCGTAAAAAACTGTCATGCGGAAAGTGAAGGGACCGCAATCACCTCAACCCACGTGCCCACTGCTATTACAACAAGTGGTATTAACGCTCTTCCCGCCCTAGAAAGAAAGTGATAACTCAGCGGGCAAATACGACTTAGAGCCGAGTATACCTTCGGTAACAACAAATTAAGTGCAATGTATACTGAACCGTATTAAAGACAGAAAGGCCCCAGAGCCAGATGGTATACCTAACGCTGCGTTTAAGACAGCTGTATATACGAAACCACACCTTTTTGTGAATCTGTATGAAGCTTGACTTAGAGAGGGAACTTTCCCAAATAGATGGAAGATACAACGACTCGTGCTGTTCCTCAAATCAGGAAAGCAACCTGATGAACCATAAGCATACAGACCGCTTTGTATGCTCCATACGGAGGGAAAGGTATTCGAACGTATCATATGCGACCGGCTACAAGTCTATCTCGAATGCCCATCTGGTCTATCAGACAATCAGTATGGTTTTCGAAAGGCGAGGTCAACGGTAGATGCAATCAGGACTGTGACAGGCATTGCGTACGAAGCAATCAGTGGTGAGCACTTGCATATGAAGTACTGCGCTATCGTTACACTGGACATCAAAAATGCATTCAACTCTGCAAAGTGGGGGAACATTTTAATGTCTCTCAAAGAACTAAGTGTACCGGGCTACCTACTGCGCATAATTCGTTGTTACTTTATCAACAGAATTCTGCAATACGATACAGACTGTGGCCAAAAAATATATAAATCACTGGTGTAGTTCCCAAAGGATCTGTCTTGGTCCAATACTTTGGAATGTCATGTACTACGAGGTCCTCAAACTAAAACTACTAGACGGTGCTAATATTGTAGGCTATGCAGATGATATTGCGCTTGTAGTTACGGATAGACACATAGACCAGCTGGAAGCAAAAAGCAATGACGCAGCAGCAAGGGTGAGGCTATGGTTGGCAAAATTCGGATTGGAATTGGCAGCTCAAAAAACCGAAGCGGTACTTATCAGTGGGCGGAGAAAAAAGGAGGAAATAAAACTGCATATAGGCACCCATGAAATACTCTCTAAGGAGTCGATTAAGTATCTTGGCGTGATAATAGACAGGCCACTTACCTACACCAGCAGCACCTATCTACAGCAACCGCAAAAGCTGATGCTATCAATGGAGCGCTTACACGAATGTAGCCAAATATTGGCAGCCCGCAAGTCAGCAGAAAACATGTCTTATAGACGGTTGTAGACTCCGTAGTCTTTTACGCTGCCCCGATATGGGCCGGAGCTAAAACGTCCAGCATACAATACGCACTTCTCCGAAGTGCAATAAGGGTGGCTTGTGGCTACAGAACGGTCTCGAGAGACGCAATAGGCGTTGTTGCGGGCAAACAGCCGACATCCAGGCAAAGGAATTAAGCCGTCTCCACCTTGACGAAATGTTACCACGGTCCCAGGGTGGAACTCATCCGATAAGGAGGGTTGTTACAGTGTTAGTGGGAGCATGCCCCACATACCACTAGTGCGACGGCACCTTTGATGATGTTTCTGACATTTTGATTTTAAACTACTTAAAAAAAAAAAAGAAACTATTAGTCCACAGTAGCACTTGTTGGTAAGAAAAATGCTTCGTTAGATTTCAAAGCTGACATTGGTGTCGGTGTTAATGCTTCTTCTTCTTAATTGGCGCCATAACCGCTTACGCGATTTTGGCCGAGTTTAACAAAGCGCGCCAGTCGTTTCTTTCTCGTGGTAACCGGCACCAGTTGGACACACCAAGTGAAGCCAAGTCCTTCTCCACCTGATCTTTCCAACGCAGAGGAGGCCGCCCTCTTAATCTGCTACCAGCTGGTACCGCATCGAATACTTTCAAAGCCGGAGCGTTTGTATCCATTCGGACGACATGACCCAGCCAACGTAGCCGCTGGATCTTTATTCGCTGGGCTATGTCTATGTCGTCGTAAAGCTCATACAGCTCATCGTTCCATCGTCTGCGATATTCGCTGTTGCCAACGTGCAAAGGTCCAAAAATCTTACGCAGAATCTTTCTCTCGAACACTCCAAGCGTCGCTTCATCGGATGTTGTCATCGTCCAAGCTTCAACGCCATACGATAGGACGGTCATGATGAGAGTCTTGTAGAGTGTTAGTTTTGTTCGTCGAGAGAGGACTTTACTACTCAATTGCCTACTTAGTCCAAAGTAGCACTTGTTGGCAAGAGAGATTCTACGTTGGATTTTGGATCGGTGTTAGTGCTGCTTCATAGATAAACAAAGTCTCCTACAATTTCGAAACAACAACTGACAACAGTGAGTTGGATGCTGATACGCGAGTGCGCCGACTGTATGCTTGATGACAGGAGATACTTCGTTTTGCCTCGTTCACCATCTGATCCATTCGCTTTGCCTTTTTATCCAGTTTGGAAAAGGCAGCAGTTTTTAAGGCCGATGATGTCAATGACATCAAAGAAGTCACATGACAGCGGGTCACCCTTTCTGAAACCTCGGTTGGCATCAAACGACTCGGATAAGCCCTTCCATATTCTGATAGCGCTGCTGGTATTGAGTAACGACATTTTGCATAGCCGTGCTAGTTTTGCGAGGATTCCGAATTCAGACAACTCGTTTTCGTACTGTCGAATGCAGCTTTGAAGTCGGCGAAAATATATGTATCGATTCTCCTTGGCGTATTGTTAATATCTGGTTGATAACTTTCCATGTCTAAAGCCACACTGATAAGGTCCAGTGAATTAGACCACACTCGCTGGGACCTTGTGGGCGATACTTAGCACAGATTATAGTATCACCGTTCTTGTGGTTTGTGTAGAGCACACTTAAATATCAATCGGCAGGCTTGCTGATGCATGCATCTTACCAGCTTCTCGCCACCATGTTTGAATATCTCATCTGGCAATCCGTCGGCTCCCGGGGTTTCGTTGTTCTTTAGGCGCATTATCGCTATTATCACCTCGTCACGGTCGGGTAGCGGAACGACAGTCCCGTCGCCAACGACTGAGATATCGCGATCATCACATTCTCTGTGACATGCGCAGCGCCACTGTTTACCAAGTTCGAGAAGTATTTCTTGCTTAATTTAAGGACGCTCTAAATGTCAGTCAACAGATCGCCGTCTTTGTTCTTACAGGAAAACGACCCGCTCTTGAAATCTTCTGTAAGCCGCCGAACTTTCTCATTTCCCTCTGATAATGCGTCCCTCATGCTTTTTCAGCTCCCGGTAGCGATTTGCGGTTCTCCCCATAGTAGCTTTGCATTTCTCGTCGTACCAATTTTTTTTGCGGGCTCCCTGAAATCCAATTTCTTCTTCTGCGGCGATACATAAAGAACGATAAATGTTGTTGAATTGCTCGTGCATACCAGATTATTGGGTACTACTCTCCGCTTGTCTTCTATCTATAGCAACATGATCGATCTGGTTTCGTATTTTTCGATCAGGAGACAGCAAATGTGTGTATGCTTTGTACTTGAATTTGGCGCAGCAGATTACCATGTTATATGCCTACAGAAGCAGCTACGCAAAGGACAAAGAAATGTTTTTCAGTAAGCTGAGCAAACGTTTCTGGAAGCACTCAAGATGGTGGCATCAAGTTGCTGTTGGAAGATACTAATGCGAAAATTAGCTCAGATGCACGAGCTTGAATACGTCGGCTTCGAGAACATGCGACTTTGGAATTATGAATGCAAACGGCGAACTCCATACAGCTTTTTGCGACAACAATGACCTAATATTTGACGGTAGTTTATTTTCTCACAAACCATCGCCGGATGGGTATTCAGTAAACCAAATACATAATATTTGTATAAACCTTAAATAACGACGTAGCATATTAGTTGTTAGAAACAAGCGAGGTGCAGACTTTGCATCGGTACATCACTTGCACATAGCCGAAATTAAAATATGAGCGTCACAAAAGCCAGAGAGAAAAATTAAATTTCAAGATATGTTACCGTTTTAGTGGACAAAAAAACCCAACACACGTGAATTTTCTGCGCATGTGAAGTCGCATGCGGAAAGATTATTGAGTAATATGGTAACGATGATGCTAATCAGCAATGATTCGCTATTAAGAATATTTCGTTGATGCATGTAATAAAAATTTAGGAAAACAAAGAAGTAAAGCAACTGATTTTAGAAAAAACAGAGGACTCGTTAAACGCGCGAAAACCACAGCTTCAAAAAAATAAATTAGTTAACCGTATTTGCAGGCGTAGCAAAGGTATGTGAATCAACTCTATAGTTGAAGATATCATGGGTTGGTTCGTCTTCTCACATTAACTCGCTCTCAAACAGATGTTCGGGAGCCATCCTGAAGATACTTGGGCGAAGCCCGCAACTTTCAAACTGCTTCGACACCTGCTTGTTTTTTGTTTTTGTTGTTTGTTAATGAGGCAGAAATAAAAATGTTATATTATGTAGGGCATGATCAAACTATTACTATAACATTCCTCCTCCTCGGCTGATTTCTACCCTGGAGCCTGGACCATTTCTACAAAATGGAGCCGCGTTTATGTCTATTGACAGCTTTACGGCATCGTTAGTATTACCGCCTTCCACTGCCTTCGAATGCCGTTGTGGTGTAAAAGAAATGTACAATAGCCCTATACTCACAAACTATTGTATTGTCTTCTGCCAAGCATCTGGATGTCCACTGGTATCTTTCTATCAACAAAACATATTGCGTCGTCTGATAACGTTCTTTAGTGCATGCAGTACCTAGTGCGCTGCGTCTGTAGGTACGAACCACCTCACGTATATGGATATGTTTGACCTTAGCCTATATCGGCGTTGCGTATAACATAATAGATTCCGCCACAGTTGATATGAGTCGTCTCCTCTCTCCTTGCGGCCCACCTATGTTAGGCAGGATTCTTGTGAGTGCGCTATTGACAGCCGCTGCTTTACAACTAACTGCTGCCAAATGATGCTTGAAGCTTAACCTCGTGTCGAGCATAATCCTCATAACCCTTTTTTGCTTCCGTGCCCTTATAAGCACGGCTTCCGTTTTCTGGGCAGCCCGTTACCTTTTGCTGCATCGTTACATTTTGCTTCCAGCTGATTTAAGCGCTTGCTATATTTGTGAATGTTGGGATAGCAACAACAACATTGACCTTGCTCCTCGGAAACCAAACTGTTTATCCACTAACCCGAATTCAACTTTCCTTACTTGTAACTATTATTATTATTATTATATTATTTTTATTATTGTTCTTCCCTCGCCACTTCCCCCCCCGTATACCGCGCGAGACGGGGTCCATTTCAGCAAACACGACGGCATTTAACAAATGCAAGTCGTTTTGGCAATGTTTTGTTGATTCAGTTTTATTGCTGGTTTGAAAATTTTCGCAATATGTTGCATGTTTTTAAAATAATATCTTTTTGAATTTTGTGATGTATATCGTATCGAATTTTGTAATGTTCAAAAATTTGAGGTTATTGACAAACTTTTGTGAACTATCCCAGTTGCAGACATAATAAAAGGTAAGGTTTTTACTGTACTTTGTTCCAAATTCATTTCACTTCTATTATTAAATTGTTG